>QNGE01000023.1:487540-588757 GCA_008508345.1 Paragonimus westermani
GGAAATTTCACATTTGGACTCTGTTACCCACCCGTCCCACTGTCTCATATGGAATCCACCAAATGATTCAGGGGATCGACTGCCCCGGCAGGATTTCTCAGACAGTTCACGCTGGAATCCACCAACGCCACTGCTGAGCATAGCTAAATGAACAGTAGCAGGGCCTGGCAGCCTACAATGAGTCTTATGCTGACGTTCTTCATGAGCAAGTTTGTCTGAAGGATCAGTGTAACAGATTGCACTTGGTCACTTTGTTGATGGTCATGGCAGCATTCAGTTAATTATTTTAACAGTCGACCCGAAACAGATTGACTCACGCAATAAATACATAGATACAACGTTGAAATCCAACTGTTCACACTATCAATTGCAGAAGACTATAGGTTTAATTATCCTCTCTTGTGTCCATGTTTAATGAGTGAAAATCGCGGAGCATTTATGGTTGGAATTTTTGCAATCCGGCCAGCACAGGAAGGGAAATATCGCGGGACGAACAGCACCCAAATTTTTCCCAAGCCAGTGTGTCCCATGTCTCCATCTAAACCCAGTGAAATTAAACTGCCCTCTGTAAGAGTCAGTAGGATCAAATGAGAGTAGGAAAATGAACCAACCAAAGCCGCGCAATCACCTAACTTCGACAATTCACCCGTCTGCGCAGTTCTTACCACAGTATAAAATTAACGACAATCTTTTCGCTAGACCGTTTAATTGAGGGAAGTGTGAAGCCCCCCGAGCAGGCGGCATATTGCCCACCCTTTATAAACCAGAAAAGCTCATTTACATTGATTGAATCGCTGGAAAAATTAGTGGTAACCTAAGAACCACAACATTTGCGGCCAGAGGACAAAGATCTGGTTCAAGCAACGTAAAACTCGTCTGAAAGATTGTTCTCGCTTTCCATCAGGTTATTTAATCCCTAACCATTGAAACCGTGCCCAGTGCTGTTCTGAGGACGAGCAATAAGTAGTTTTTTTACTGTACCTGTTGACTGACGTTCAGTGAGCGTCCATCTTAGCCGAGAGATTGTTATTTTAGCATTTTCCGGATGTGGAAATTCGGTATATACAACTCATGAATTAACTAATCATGACGAGTGGGTGTGATCTACCGTTAACCAATGAGCCGTCCTGCACTTCGATATGAAAAACAGTCAATAGCTGGGCTTTCTACTTCCAGTTGAAACCGGATAGCCCTACATTATTACAATCGGTTTGGGGTATATAACCTGTTACTCAATGTTACGTAGTGATAATTCACAGATGAATTCTCTGATAGGTGGCAATTTCGAAAAATGAACCAGTGAATGCAACGTCGTTTGTTTATATGGTTACGGGTCAGTCAGGAACTGTCACGTTCAATAAGTAAAGCTGTTTTTATAAGGAGCTATGTATGATGACTTGCGGCAACAGCAAATTTTGAATTTTGATAGAGCACTATCGAACCTCGGCCCGACAATTTGTTTCGTGGTTTTCGAAACCCAAAAAGGTGGACTGGACATGAACAACGTTTTGACTTGCATTAAGGATGCTTATGTCCACGGTGATTGAACTTCTCATGGCAGTGGTGACGGATAAGAAAGTGTTCAACATAATGTCATACCTGGTCGTGTAATCAAGTAAAATGACGAATGCTTTTCAAAGCATCCGATCTGTGGATGGTAGTTTTAGTCAATGATTTTGACGCTTATTGTTGGCCTGTTTCTCCATGGCCATCCAGTGCCTGAGACAGACGACACATTGGTAGTCCACTGGTGATATGAAATTTTGAATGCACAAGAACAGTGGGGACCGATTGTGGTGATAAGCAAATTTAGAGCATTCAGGTTATGCTCCAAATTCTGTGTGCGGTTCTGTTGGTACCGTCCAGAATGCTTCTGTCCTCCGTATAGTAGACACTGTATTTTTTAAAATCGTTCGTCCCTCGTTTTTTATCCCGCCTCTACTTAGTTGAAGTTTTCAAGCGCACGTGACTGAAGGTTGCGCAACTTGATCGTAACGATAACAAAAACGCTGAAAGACTGAGGCGAGATATATATAGTAAGTCAGTCAGTGGGTACAGCATTCTCCCTACTTAAATGAAAATGTGATGGACTCAAGCTACAACTATGAACAGCCAATCGAATACAACAGGAGATTGCACACGAACCCATCAACAGTCGCAAACGCGACAGGTAACTGGCCCTGTCGGCTGAACATACCAAATAACGCGCTTGACAATGTCGTAGTTTTATTGAAACAGTTCGTGAATATCGCCTGCTTTCCGTTTCACTCATTGTATAAGCAAAAAGTGGGATGAATAACTGGAAATGCAAGTTTGCGCGGTCGGTGAACTTAGTGGATTTAGGATAAAATGTTTACAGTACAATAAAATTTGTTCTAACGATCGCCCTAAGCATACTTCCATCTGGTCAAAAACGTGATAGAACCAATCTGGTTGCATGAATTTTATAAGCAGAAAAATTGTATATTCTTTCCGTTATTGAAACATTCCACAGAACTATTGTACTCGTGTAATGACGCAATGCGGTCAGGGGAAACGGTGAGATTACTTTCGCCAAATATCTTCAGTAAACGGAGTGTATAGTGATCGGCGGTGCCGTGTTTCTGTTGCTAGGAATGCGGTGATTATCATATTGCTTCAATGATTCGCTCAGCTAATTTAGAAACCCGAACCCTCTCGGTTTTCCAATTCATGTGTCGGCACCAAAACAGGTAAACGGATGAACGCAGTTCAATGCACAAGCATAGTCTATTTCGATTCATGTCGAAACTATATTGGTGATCCATGCTGCTCCACAACGTTCGAGTAGTAGTTCACTCAATTTCATTTTGAGGTAACGCTTTAGGAAATCTCCCAAAGTTATTTCTTAATCTGTCGGAAAATCCACCGTGTACCTTACTTTAAGGTAAGTAAAATAACCGTTTCTGTGATGAACACAAACGAACATGCCAGAAGCGGCTTTTGTAGTAAACATCGCTCGAGTATGTTTTATTGCATTCCCCCTCGGTTTACGTAGAAGGAAATGTGAGCCAGAACTAGGCATTCAAAATGGACAGTGGCTGAAGGGACAGTCTGATGTTGATGAACAAGCCTTTCTGAACGCAACTGGGTCTGTTTACAGTAGTCTGTCTTTGACGTCAATAAATCGAATTGATGTTCATCATTTTGTTGCATAGCTTATTTGAGGATGATATGCTAAAGCGTACCCAATAGTGGGTGACGCTAATGGTGCAAGAGGTCTCGTTGAGCACTACCGGTCTGTATGATGGTGCTGAACAGCATGACTAGTTTAAATGCTCAGAATGTGTGCCACAGTTGTCACTGAATGTGAGTTCATCAGTATAATAATGCCGTCACATGTCATAGAGAACAGCCCCCCTATCAATTGCTCGACACGTATTTGCATCTCGACCTGAATAAAAACCCCAGACGACAGTATGCTCCCAAGTATATACGGTCTGAGTGACGAGCGACAAATTTCATAACCATCAGTTCCCATGTTCTCCATTCCAAGTCCCAAGTGTTAATCGAATGGAAATGGAGCGATTGTGAGAAGAAAGTTATCTATCAAACTTCACACTCCACTCAATTTAATCGCCGTTACAAATCCACCGAAACCTCTCTTATACCAATAACAGTATTAAAAGCATATCATCCATAGTTGAATTTATCTCCACCTGACACATGCGCTTCTCAGCCCTCTGAAGTAAGCTAGTACAAATGTTACGAACTCACAATTGAACATTCCATAGTCCGTGTTCTGTGTAACTTCAGTAACTTTGTAGCAGGTAGGCAGAAGTAAAGATATAGAATAAATTTGGCGGTACATCAGATAAAACAAGGCTGGAGTAAAGTAGTCAAAAGTGTAATCGTAGACGAATGGGGACAAGTCATGATTATGCACACTGTTCTTCTTTGATTGACCAACAGCCTATGTTGCTGAAGTAACAAACTGAGATGTAAGTAAATCAGCCGCGTACGAAACACCAATTTAGATTATTTTTCCAGTTTTTCAGTCATAACCCGTAAATTTACCGAGATTGGACAGTTCTAGAATAATCGACCAATCTGATGACAATACCTAATGGATAAAATACTATTTTAATGAAAGAATATTACGTGCTTTATATCATGTTTCTTTTCTTCAACGTTCACTATTTGCTCTCTGTCCGCCCTAATATTTTCCCAATCAGGTCATGTATCGTGTAAACTTCTTCATGCTGACCGTTTGTGCAGTAATGCATACAAAATGCCTCTCCTACTACTTCATGCCATTGATCTCCTTCTGGTACACCGTCACATTTGCCTATCTTCATATGTTTCCACGCGTCTCCGGCCATTCAGCATCCACACTGCTCAAGGAAATTGAAACAGAACGTTTCGGTTATTCAACGTCACACTACTTGCGAAATACATATTCTGGAGATGCCCGTCGGTCTGAGGATGTAGCAAAACGACATTGGTCATTGTCCTCATCTGAGATTATACTTATACTCAAAATCGTTGTGGTTGTGGGTGGAATAGAGTTTCTGAGGAACTCACCTGATCTGTTTCACTTTATATTTCATTCAGGGTGAGTATTAGTTTTTAATGAAACAAAATGTGGCATTTTTTGTCTCCGGTAATTGGTTCGATTGATAGCATGCGTATAAACACGCATAGACTGCTACAGTTTTATCTGCACAGCTCTCGCTGCTGAGCGCTATAAACATCGAGTGTCAAGAAAACGGATATTCACTTGCAGATGTGGTGCATTGGACGCACAATATTATAGCGACACCTCACGAAAAACCGTTGTTCGGTACTGACTACAAAGTGAACTGGATTAAACTGTCACTCGAAGGCCAGTCGTACACCTTCGTGTGACGCGTACTCGACAATTTCAATAACGTCCGTTCAGACGGTCGGGTTAAGGGGATTATCTACCAAGTCCAAAAAACGTCAGGAAAGGTGATCAAAAGAATTGAAACGTATACGGTAGTGTTGAATAAAATTGCAGTAAATGTGCTATCACATCTTGACTGTGAATCGATCGGATACACAAGTTATCTAACAGGGGGACGTTCAAAATGGAAAAACCAAAACACGAATCCGTCAACGGCCACCGATCAACCGGAAAAGGTCATAAAAACAGTCGGATGCAGATGGAAGTGGGTACGTATCAAACAATATCACGAAGAGAAGTTTCACTAGATAAGCGATGATAGTTATAAAAAGAAGAAAGCAAATACTGTGGATTTTTGTTATGAAATTCATAATGATCGTTTACTGCACACAACAGGAACCGGTAAAGTCACATTTAAGACCGGCATTTCATAAACAAACCAAACATGTCGGAACGAATTTGTCGTTCCGCATCATATCAAACAAAAACGATGGACGTGCCAGATGAACTACAAAACATCCAATATAGTATGTGTTGAATTGTGCCTTCTAATTTAACACAAACTTTGAGTTTTCTGTCTTTGACGGCCTGACAAAAAGAAAAACTTGTTAGTTCCTTGACTGAGCTGGTCAAGTTCAATGTTTCGAATGCTCCACTCGTTTTGAGACAACACTTCCCAACAACTAGCAATTCCTGATGGGTTTATGGTGGTCCTAGTCTCAACAATGTTGATAGTCTGAAACGACAAGTGATACAAGTGAATTCATTACACAGATTGAGTTACAAACTTTCCCATTGTTTTGATAATGTCATCGAAATAACATCATTGCTCAATTGTTGAACCCTGTGTCAACAGGTATTACAAAAATTTATGAAGACATAATGTAATTACAGTGACAAATTAAATGTAACTATTGACGGTCTCAGTGAAAGCAAAGTAGTCTCAGGGAGATCGCGGCTGAAAGGAAGAATAATCCAGACGATGCATGAACAGCACAAATATCACGAACAAGGGCACATTCTAACGTTATGAGCTTAGTTCAATAATATTTTTATACTGCCTTCCACTCTGTTTGGATTTCATCCAGCCGCTCTTAAAGATGATGTTATGTTTCTAAGAGATTTATACTAATATGACGGATATAAAAATTTAACTCTGTGAATATTGAGCCACTTTCGACACTGACAAAGGATACAAACGTCTCACTGGGTATTAAACAACCGAAGAAGTTTGGTAGGTCTGGTCAATTTACAATTAGGTTCTAAACCAGTGGTGATTAGCTTCGTCCGATGTAACATCTGAAACACAGTCACTTTGTCTGACCTACTTCCAGATCCATCCACATTAGTGCTTAACATGGACACCTGCATGTTTGCATCAGTCCGTCCAGTTGGCTTAATGCAGTCACTGGTGGACAAACATTGTGTCACGCATGTTGACCGACACTAACTTTCAAATTGACTCGTACTCCAACTCTAGTAGTTGATGATTCGGTAGCTCGGAACCTGATCATCTGTTTTCACCACAATACCTGAACAGATGAATCATGTGCCTACTGAGCAGGAGAGCTGATCCTCACTTGTGTTCCCCCACACGGCGCGGTAGAACCGGCTATGTGCCTAAGTCAACAAGTCCATGAATCTTGGCGGGCACACAGCGTGACCATATTTACCTTTGAACAGAACTGGATTCATATTCTAAAGCGTATTCTTTGCCGGGCCATATGTAACTTTCAAAACCGTCTATTTATTGCACCGTGACAAACAACGTGTCCGTTTCTTTCAACTTCTGTTTGTGTTCGCCATGGGGACCAGCTTGTGAGACAGTCAATGCAAAATTCACTCCACCTTTTCTGCGATAAGTTGACTGAAACTGTACCTTGTTAATTTTCCGAGTTCATTCAAAACAGTTCCTGTCATTTGTTCCGCCTGATGATTCAAACAACGCCAGCTGTGCGATGCCTTCCATGCACAGAATTTGTAACATTTTGACATATTTAAAGGCAACTCGGCCATAATGGAACTGATATAGTAAGCCATAGAGGTTTTCAAGACCACCAAGAGCAAAACAGCGGACGACTTTCATCAGCGCTATAATACCACATGTTGAACGACCAGGGCACATAAACCGTTCACAAAACCAGCGTTCCGCCATAAAAATAACCGAGCGAATATCCCTAAGTGTTGGTGGATTGGAAACTTCGCCACCACACGGTTTGATGAGTCAATATTTACTACTTTACTACAGATGAAAATGTTGACTGCAAATTCTATCCAGGTGTTTACGGTAACCTGAATTAGGTGTCCATTTCAATGAGGAAGAATGACAGTCGGTCCTAGTGAACAACGGCTAAATGGTGAACGACGGCACTGACCTACTTCAGTTTCATCAGAACGCTTTTGGCTAAACGTGTTGAGTCAACATTTTGTCTAAAATTAATTTCGTTACGGTGTATCTGCTTTCGTGAATGAATTTCTACTTACTGGACACATCACCTCAGCAGATTGA
This sequence comes from Paragonimus westermani, assembly GCA_008508345.1. Taxonomy (NCBI): domain Eukaryota; kingdom Metazoa; phylum Platyhelminthes; class Trematoda; order Plagiorchiida; family Troglotrematidae; genus Paragonimus; species Paragonimus westermani. The sequence goes on from QNGE01000023.1 coordinate 494,935, forward strand.
AATCTTCCATTTCTCTTCGTACTGCAGGCCTCAGGACTTCTTTTTCCGAATCTCTGTCGATAAATACGACGTGATGACTCAGGATCCCCTGGAACCATCAGACAGATTCTGGTTTGTCAGATGGTCTATAGATCGTTTTGCCATGATTTTTGGTGTGCTGTTCGGTCTCTTTTGCGTTTGGCTCAAACGGCACGGTTTGCTGGAGGTGCGACACACGTCTGGAGCGGGTCACTTTCTTGTTCAAGGAATCTTACATCCAAGCCATCTGGTCCAATGGATGCAACCTCTCGAGGGCGATTTGCAAAATAATCAAACCCCATCCCAGAGGCCGCGGTTTCGTTTTAAACGCTCGATTTTTGAAAGAATCAGATGTAAACGCTGGTTATCCCTGCTGTTCCTTGTCTCCAGCCCGGTCATTTTCTATGTAAGTGCCGCACGTCTGTGCTGTCCTCTTTGGCATAACCTATAATTTGAGCACTTTTCTACAGCCGAAGGAGAGGTACTAGGCCAGTGGAAAAACACATTGAAGGTTACTACTTGGTTCTGGAAACGATACATACGGTCAGCGGACGCGAAGCATTGTGCAAAAATGAGACTTCTGAAAGATCCAACATTATTTCCAAACCGATAACTGAAGCGCTTGTAAAACAGATGGTGCGACACTCACATTCCCGTATAAGCGTCAGGTCTGACGTGGATGAAGCTGTATCCAGTTAATTGTTTTCTATTGATGCTCCAAATGAACTTCCTAGAAAAAGCATATTAGGCCCAAAATAACGTCCTTGTGGAATCAACAAAAGTTCGAGAATTCCATCTAATATATCATTGTTGCTATAACAAGAGATCGACCTCGGTGAATTGATGAGCAATTTGCAGGAGTCATCCAAATGTATCTTTCGAGTTTCTGGGGACAACAGACAGCGACAATACTGCTTCGTGTTCCAACATTGGAATGTGATGAAAGGGCTGCTGGTGTTCTTGAGTAGAAGCTTTCAGTTTTATTAATGACGGAATGTGCAAAAAATGTGTAGTAACAGGTTCACATTTAAGCTACCGTTTGGTGGGCATTTTCCTTAAAAAACTTAAGTTTGGTTATCACTCAGCCTTATCTGTGGGAACTCCGGGTATATTACCTCTACGACGTCGTCGGTGGGGATTTATTCTGAGGAGTGCCCCGTTAACATTCAACTTTTGTGGAACAAAATTAAATCCTAACAATCAACAAAGAAAACAATTGGACGGATTATGCGGAAGTTGGCCTAATTTGTTCAATAATGCGTGAAGGGGAAAAAGGATTGCGTGGTTTGGTATACTGGCTTCGCCGCAGAAGAACAGACTTGCAAGACGAGTAACTGGAAAGTTGTTGAGAGCAATGTTGAAACTGCACGAAGCAGGGTGGACTTTTACGTGAAGTTTTACACAGAACGGTCTTTACATACCTACGAGGGAAAATGTACAAGTTACCCAATGTAAATTGTAGTCGTCATGTGAACAAAACACGCAGAATACTGTCATTTTTAAATAAGACAAATTATTCAACCTATTAAATAAATAAAGAAGACAGTAGACTGATATTACACGATTTATGTCCGGACAAATTTCGCTGCATCTTTACGAGTGCATACTACAGACCATTTATATATCAGTATGAGAAAGCGAACAAGATACTAGAGAAAGCCACTTGTCAGAGTGCACAATCACTGTCACTACCAAGGTAGCGACAACCTTACAAACAGTTGTTTCTGAACACACAACACGGGTTTGAACTTACGAATTGCAATCGCTTCGGCTTAGCGCAGTGTTCGCCTGTGTGATGTTGAGTAAATTACACGAAGCGCTGTTGTGGGATCACATTGGTGTTGCACCATTAGAATATGACGCGCAATAGATGATGCAGGCTCCTTGTTTCTATGCGCGGTTTTGACGCCATGTGTGTGCGAAATCTGTTTCTTGACCCGATTCGGGATGTGCTCCATGACCCTGGTTCGCAAGTGCCACTCAGTCCTGCCTACATCGATATTCATGGATAAGGTTGGATTTGGCTGACTCGGGTACCGGTTGTTTCACGTAGGGTGTCGGAATCAGGAATTTTCTCAACAGAATCATTAGAACCATTGCATTGCATGTTCTCGCGATAGAACTAACCAGACGACAGTGATTGAGTTGGCATACATCATCACCCTTAAAGGGAGGACGAGAAAATACCGGCTCTTGGGACACTGTGTCGGGTCGAATTCCTATGTCGATGGGCTGTTTAAATCCTCCAATAAACGGTTTAGGGTAACCGCTTAGTTATAAGGTGGTCTCTAACAGGGCCATCTCTTTTAAGCGGTATCTTCAGTGCAGTTACGTCTGGCCCGATCAAACAAAGTGCGCACCAAACTTTGTTTGTACGATCGGGGAACAAAGCTTCCAAAATGCAGATGCTGACCTGTCTAAGTGATCTTGAGGTGGACGTTTCGTTGAATCGAGCCATCTGCATTTCTGCTGATGCATATATCCAGAAATGGTAGGCTGTTTTGATTCTTCCTTTCCATACTGAAGTGTGTGTTTGGGTGCAAAGAATTCATCTGATCAATTAAGCTCTGTTCTTGCAATTGATTGTGTGCCATGATAAGAATATCATCGACATATCGCTTGTATAGCTGGACAGAAGATAACTCTCCTGTACCTTGTTGCTCATGTTTTGCTACAGCAATTTCTGCCAAAATAAGGCCGAGCGGGATATCAAATTAATTTTTCTGTAGGCCGAGTCTTGGTAAACAAAACTGACGTTTTTGGTACAGATCAGCAGTAGTTGTTTCAATTCGTTTTCAGGTATTCCAACTTCTACATGATCCACCCTCATATAAGAAAGCAGGAATTCGATGCATCCATCTAGGGGAACATTCGTAACCAACGACTCCATAGCAAATGAGCATGAATACTTAACCCGAATAGTCACTGTCTCAAGTAAGCCAGCAAGTTCAATACTATCTTTCAGACAGAACTGAGTGATTCAGTCTCGAGTTGGTTTCAGAAGCTTCGCGAGCCATTTAGCTATGTTCTGTTGTGGTGAGTTAGACATAGACAGAATCAGCCCGAGTGTGACGCCAGGCTTGTGAAGTTTCGGGAGTCTATATATCTATGGAACCGGGATTCCAATTGACTTTAGAGATTTGAAGGTTGCTCCAATGATGAATTTATCTTCAAGTAATACTTGCTGTTTTCCATTGATACTCTGTTCTATGTCTACCTGGTTGTCTGGTCTTTCTTCCGTTTTGAACCCCAGAGTATCATTCAGAACAGGTTGCATCTTGATAATTTAGTCAATCTTGTCCATAAAAACTGTTTCCGATCCCTTATCTGGTTGCAGTATGATCAATTCTTGATTACATTTGTGCGATCTGAGGGCGCTGATATGTTTTTTGAGAAGAAACCTTTGGCGTCTAGACATAGTTTGAAATCGGTGTTCCAAATCAACAAGTTTCGCTTTTAGCCAGCTTTTATTCTCATCTGATGTAGGTTGCTGGTTTGAGAATTATTCATGGAATTGTTCAAATTGAGCTTGAGTCTCAATAAAGTTAATCTTTTGAGGTGGAACACAAAATTTCAAACCTATTTTGTCAGCTGAAACTCGAACCAGCTCAGTTTTCGTCGGCCGTATGCTGCATGGTACACTCGCATCTCTCAACTCATCTTTCTGCATTTGATTTCAGTTATGGTTATACTACGTGTTCCACTGTCCCAAGTTCGACATGGAAGAACACCCATTGGTTTCGCTGTGCTTGGTATGTGTTATTCGCTTAAGATGTTTGATCATTCATCGCGGTCAATAATTGCAAACGGCACAAGGTTAAGTAGATTATGCACTCCATCACGCAAAGCTGAATTCATTGCACAAATGAATAGAAAATGAAACACCACATTGACACATGCTTCGTAGTCGTTGATGACTTTGCACATACCCTTCTAGGCAGGCAGCTTTGCCATTCGTGATACGCCCATAGTAAAAACTGCCAGAACAGCACATCCAATTAAGCACATTCTAGTGTGTTCAACCGAGATAACATCTTGATTTCACCACAGATACAGACTTTGTCATGAAGAATGTAGTTTGTAATGTTATGCAGGAAATCATTTATTCTCTACAGAAAATGATCAAGTAACAGAGGCCTCTAGTGTATTTTCAGTGTAGTACAACAATCGCTCTCTTGCTCCAACAGTGCCTCCATCTCGATGGTGTTGGATTCAGCAAATGACTAGTATTAACAACGGACGTGCTTGAAATCCCTCAGCTTGCAAATTGTAATGTAAAATTTTTATCCTCGATACCAAACGTTGAAAATGTTGAGGAGCTGCGGAGTGAACTCAGTCGTTTAAACTGCTGACCTATTGACTGTCGGTTTCAGTTTTCATGACAAGGCGAGTAACCAACTTTCGTAATTCAGGCCGAGCAGAGTACCTGAATGCCAACATTTATATGCGGGAACCAGAAGACTTAAATATGTTAATAATGCACCCTCATCTTCTTACTATCTGTTAAGTTCTCATTACTCCTAAGGTGTTTATTAGTGGTTATTTTGTGTAAATGGCGTGCTTCATTTTTCGAGCCTTGTCTTAGAACCTAGAGCAGTATTCCCGAAAAACCATAAATCTCTCTAGTGAGATGGCCTCACTTTTCGACTTGAGTGATTTGACCCAAGGAATCAAGAAGACATGATTTAACCCATTGCGATCCACCTTACTTATCTATACACTACATTTTCTACTCACTTGAGAAATTGACCCCAGAAAAATTTCTCGCAACAAAAACGAATTGCTTTCCTTATATGTTCTCTCCATTGTAGCACATTAGATATTCTTGCTGGAATTTCTTATCACTCATGCTTTCTGAGGGTCATCTCACCATATCGGCTGCTTCATATCGCCATCTTCCTTAGTAATGATTAACAATGAACACCCACTAACAGATGGTTTTCCTAGCATCTGATATGTTGCAATACTATCACCAGTCGTGCAACCAAAGCCAACCTGGTTTACGGTATCCACTCTCTCCTTCTCTCTACCTCATACCTTGAAAAAATGGATATTCGTATACAAAGTACTCTCTCCTAAAACTTGATCCATTGACATGAATGCCCTTGGTAGAAGAATCTTGAGCAGACAGCAGAAGAACCCGTCCTTGTTAATAATTGCTTACAGAATGCCAGGGTGTGAATCTCGGAATCCTTCACAGTGGTTGACGTATATAGCAGAAACCTCCTATTTAAATTCACTGTGAGGGCAACTATTTTCCAGTTTCCATTGTTTCATACTTCTACTGAAGTGCTAATGGTGGGATGAACAGTTTCACACCATTTACCACAAAAGCGTCCTAAATTGTGGGCGACTCTACTTTTTGCAACACCACCTGTTTACTCCCACTTCTGACCGATCATTCCTTGTTGTAGCCGAATACGAAACATCGGAAACAAATTCTTGTGTGACTGATGCGAACTACACGTTAAACGCTTGTTTGTTTCAATATGAGTAACATCAAATTGTCAACAGCAGCACTACAATTAACCACAGTAATCGCACTGCATTTGTCTTTCAAAAGAGCTTTGCGCCGGTCACAGTTTACTGTACGTTTTATTTACAGATCCTGGTATAGCAAACTGCTGATATCACCCTGCATATGGGCCTTTATTCTCGTAACAGAAACGCAACTTTTTCACTCGTTCATTCCCTTCGGACGTTGAAACGAAATGTGCTTATTACTTCCATGTTAGTGTAAGTAGGTTATGATGTCATCACAACTTGTGAAGTGTGCCTACGCTCGTAAGAAAATCAGGTTATCTACGTGCAGGTGCAATCAGCACTGTTTTGTTTTGCGCACTATCAGGCCAGGTTATCATTACTTAGTGAAACAACACCGTGATCCCTCAAATGTTTGTCTTCCAGCTCGCAAGTTCTTCGTAGTTCTTACTTTCTTCTCACTGCCTCACTCGTTTCAAAATAGTATGCACCTTCAAAAACGCACAACTGTGTACGGCTAACATCTGACTAGAATAAACCGTGAATTTTTAAGTATTAATTTGATAACGGACTAGTCCTGAAGTTCAATTCAACTCAACCAAGTCCTGAAATAATTGACCCTGATCAAACTTTTCTTTTCGGTTAAAATTAACTTCATATTTAATACGACCGTTATCGTCATCTTCAGCGGTAATCCAGCCATATGATATCATTTGCAGATTTTTCCTTCGGACAAACTTTTCAGCCAGCCCGTTTTTCAAAAGTGAACACTGAACTCGAGTTTCTCTGATGGTACCAATCGTTGAAGGTGCACATTTCTGTCACAGCCTGGATTGGAACTCTGGCCACGTTTTCACAGGAAGACCATGCCAGTGATCTCACATTAGGCACAACGTATTTACGATTTGTAAACGATGTCACAACCTACCTGTGTATTGCTCAGATTGCTCGACGGTTTTGAGAGGAAAAACTGCATCTGTTTTGTTAATCCCCCTAGTAAGGACCTTACAACTAGGGCTTCTTTTCAGGTTGAAGCTACAGAAATAACTTAAACGGTTGACAGCTCATATTGCCACTCTTACGTATCACGGGATTTTGGGTAATGTAAACTGAACATCATCCCCAACTGATATGTTTCACATTCATTGGAACCTTTAACACTCAGCATTCGGGAATAAGCAACATACTCAAAAGCTGTAATCAACTATTCGTGATGTACAAGGTGAACTATCGTAAACCTCTTAGCGTTAATTGTCACGGCAGTGTTAACTAAGACTTGACTTCTTACCGGCGTTTATAATCACGTCCTCAGGTAAAGACACTGATAACCGATGAGTAGTCGGGGATTTGGTTTATTTTTAAGTTGACCATCACTCACATTTAATCGCAGCCTTCGACCCGTCTTGGAAGTCCTAATCGCGGGGTTATCGATTGGAGTTAACAGCACGGCTACTGTATCTCCCCTCGAGACGATCGGGCAACCTGATCATTGTTCAAAAGCGAAAGTGGTTAAGCGTTCAGATTTGACAATTCGGTCGTGCCTAATGTGAGATCAATGGCTCAGTGGTTAACACGGTTTCCTCATGATTGGAATGGCCGGAGTTCAACTGCCGGCCGTGGCAACGATATACACTACTGATGAGCTCTAATGAGAGCGAAACTCGAGTCTAGTGCTTCTTTTCGAAAGAGGCTGGCTGGAATGTCTATCTGAATAAAAAGGCTGCGATCAAATGTGAGTGATGGTCTAGTTGAAAACTGATGAACATCAACCCAAAATATTACTTCCAGTTAAAGCGTGTTAATCATATTTATTGACATGATCCTGAAGTGAAATAATTTTTCCAGCGCATAGCTCCATATAGTTAAGGAAATATGACAAATTGCTTCAGACGGAGATTTGCGGGCGTTTCTACACGGGTTGTTTCTGCTCCCTTGTGCAGTCTGTTCAAGTATTTTGACCATCTTTGTTCTTGGAATGATTCGGCTGAATTTGCTTCGTGGTGTGACTCAGATGTTCAGAGAGTGAACGTCCTAACCAGCTGAACAGACAACACTAGTATGGTAAAAATGCTCAAAATGCTGGTGGTCCGCAGCTCAGTCAGTGCAACTTACGAACACTTGTGAAAGTAGTAATGCCCGCCAAAAACCAAAATCCTTTATGGATGTTCCATATAACAGAACTTTTCAGACAGAGGATAATAAACTATGCATAATGATTGTAAAACCTCAGACTTCTACGAAATATCTTGCCTCTCAACTATTACAGGTTTCTGCCTACATCGCATTTCGAAACTCACTCGCCTATGTGTTCCCGACATACAGTGTTGTGCTCAGCGCTATTGGTCAAATTTCTGCAGAGGTGAGCTCTCATATGAGAATGACTGGTGATACTGGAATATATTCACTTAGTAACTGCAAGAACCTAATATCTATCTGATATTTATTCTGTCGTGTGTAAAATATTTGCTTGTTTGTTTGCTTTCAGTTTGCCAAATTCAATTTTTGTAATGTTTTGTCAGCAAAAGTCGAGTTAAGGAGGGTTATAAAGGGTGAAGTAAAAAAGCGTTTTTTCGTATCTTATCACTCAGTTTCAAATCAAAATACCAATCCGTTGTGGAATGATTTAGTTCCCGTCCAAATATATGTGACAGACATAGGTCCAAACCATAATAACCTCGGGATGTCCACCAGTTGTCTGAGTTTTTTGTGAGGATTTAACGATTATCACTGATGAATTACGAATAGGCAATGCGGCAGATTCCGTAAGTTAGGAAGCCAAACTGTGAACAGTCTATGCTTTGGCTGGACCCAAGCTAGCAGACGAAACGTTTATCCACAATGAAGATGGACAATAAAGGCTGAGCACAATAACAACAAATGGCATCAATGAAAACAAGTCGTTGGACGCAGCAAGCTTCTACTTCGCGTAAAGTTTCCTACCAACAAGAAGAATGGTCGCAAAAATGTCAGCCAGGCAGATGATGTTTTCCCACTTTACTCAGTGGACTGGTCATATTTAGTGTCCATGTTGTGGTTTGACCACCAAACGGTTTTACCCGACTGTTGTTGGTTTCAGTTAACATTGTCCTGTATGGTAAACACTCAGCTGACATGTGGAACAGGTGGAAGGGCAATCTCAGGCTGTGTAACGTGGCTAAATGACTGACTGATGACTCATTTGCAGCATTTCATATTACGTGTTGTTTAACGGCCGAACTTTCTGCTCGATTATCCCACCTGACTTGGACCGATTCGCTGGGACAATGGCGATCACACACGGCAAGTTTACTGACATCTTTGTGGTGCACAGGCCATGACTCTGAACCACACAACAAAACAGAACACAATCAAAAATTTTATACTCCATTCTGAACAGCCGGACGTTTCTTGGACAACACAACTGATGAAAGTTTGCAAGCTCAGCACGCAGTTTTGCTGACCTTGCAGGCATATCAGCAAAAAATTATTATGACTTACTGAGACAGTGCTACTCACGTATGTGAAACTGCTGAGGGTCTCAAACGGATTTCTTGTAAAAACGAACGTAGGAGTGGAAATGCCCCGGTGACGATGCCGCACTTTCCACGTTAATGTTGCGACACGCATTCCAATAAAATTAGCCAGGACCTTTGCTCAGTTCACCATGGTTTGCGTGTATTCTGCGAAGTTGCTGAGCAAGACAGTATTACTCGAATACATCAGGCAGTGTTCAGGATGTCATTCATGGAAACTGTGAATACGCAGGGTGAGATAGAATAAATACGATGACAGACACCCTGGACGGTTGTCCGTATGCTCACACCTTGTTCTCAGAGTAAGCCTACACCAACATAAACCGAGTGATATGCCCTTCGGAAACACTTTTGTGAAAGAGACATCTCAGGACTACGTTGCACACCGCCGGGCAAAGATTGCTTTCAGGTCTTAAAAGACAAATGTTGGTTGCCTGTGTCACCGCTGAGGCTCCAGGACCCGTCGCAAGACAACAATATGGTCAACGCACCTTCGATCGGCTGGCAATACTGCCTGTTTTTTCCCCTTGGACCTTCCATCATGGCCGGAAGTTCATTTGATAATCAAGGAGACGTCAGATTGTCGTCCGTGACTCACCCTATTTTACGCCTACTCGCCGAACCCACACAGCAGGCAGCTTACAAGACAAGACGCTTTGTATTTCACATCATGTCATTTCCCGGAATAACTGCCTAGGTCAGTGTTGAATCACACCCGAATAGTACAAGACAACAGCTGATTCCGAATATTTAATGCTGGAGTTGTGACTCCCTGAAAAACTGAACATTGAGTAGTAACGAATAGTACAGTCCACGTACCAAGTAAGAGGATTTATAACAAGTCGCTTCGACTCATAACAGTGTGGCCTAGAATTGTGACAGACACTACTAGTGTGAAGGTTTTACTGTTTTAGTCACATTACCAGGAAACGTAAAAACTTCGGTGGTTATTGTGGACCATTTCGACATATTAAACTTATTGTTAATACACGTACACAACTGTTTCATTACAGTATAGTATCATACAGGAAGAAGCAACTGATTTGTAGGTCGTTATAAAACGCTTCAAGCCAGATAAACCGGAGATGATAAACATGAATTAGTATTCATAACGGGCTTACTCACAGTTTTTTGAAAAATTTTCTGCTGTGTATGACTGTCTGAATAGTTTGTGTACACACCGAAGAATCATCACTAGTTCTGCTAACCTGCGGAAGCATTTTTTTCATACAATTTTCTTTCTCACCTTCGCAGTTATTTATTGTACATCTTCACATTTGGCTATCCGCTGGCTTTACTGGAATGTTGGTGCCTATCCCTGACTACCCCACATTAAGCTTCACGTTGACCACTTGGATCCTTATATGCGTCTGTCACGAAGTGCAACAGTTAACTGGCGAACTCTACCCGTTTTTCGTGCCACAAACTCCGGCTGAAATGCCTCGGAAGTTATTCTGGTATGGCGTACTATACTTGTTCCTTAATGCAAGTTATTGCTAGACTGCAAACACGGTAACATTCTCTACTGTTCAAATGTGTATAAAAAAAGCTTATCTGCTGGTTTATTTATTGTTCAACCATGTTTTCCGCATTATATTGGTTTCTACGCAATCCAGATGTCAGGCGGATGGTATATTTGATGTTGTGCGATGAATTGCTTACAGAAAAATCTACTTTCCAGTTATCAGGTAAAGTTTATTAGCCCTGGTTATTATGTTGGCCGGTGGTCTCCTCGAGTTACAATCAGCTATGATGATATGCCTGCACAAACATTGGCATATCTGTTTTCTGTCATCACTGTTTGTCAGTACTTACTGGTTCAGCTGTCACTGATGCATCTAACTCACGGAAGAACTGTGCCATTTGGATAGGACAGATAATTCGCTGATCCATTTCTACTGCTTTAACGCCATGTTCACGGTTTCCAAAATTGTACCCTAGTTTGCACATAATTAAGCGCCCTGAGTGATCAGATAACTGCGGTAAACTCCGTGTTACCCAGTATTAGTGATCCTCTTAATAAAAAAGCTGTTTCCGAACTTTTACTCTTATTAAGGTAGACTTTTGTTCGGTCTACCAATTTCCAAACCTGACAGTGACATCCAAATTTTCAAAAGAACTCGAATATACAGTACAAACCAATAGTAAAGCCGATACAGCATCATCGGCGTGACATGTTTGTTTATTACGGTCTACACATGGGTATTTTAATACGATCACGATGACAACCTGCGTGCATTTCGAACACATTGGAATGTGTATTGGAATGCTGTCATGTAAGTGTTTCATGATTTAGTGTCTCTGTAACTGCGAGGCTAACAGAGTTTACTGTGGCCAATAAGCTAGGTAAATCAACTCACGTGGTTTGTCTAATTTGTATTTCGTTACCAAAACCATGACGAAAAATTCGTTGAGAAAATCCTCCGCTTTTCTTTGATAAAATTAGCCGTCTATTCTTTCAAACCAACAATACCGCCATTGGGTGTATGGTTCTGGTTTCGTCTGTTCTACGGTGAACGTTACGTGTAGTCCGGTACGGGGTCTCAAGAGAGATGCTTTTGCCAAAGTTATGAGCAATCCTCATTATTCAGAAAGCCATATTGATAGTCGGAAAATTACGCGGTTCACATATGACATTTTATCAAAGTAGCCGTTCTTGCACAAATGGTAATATATGTGCATCTATGCTGACCATGTTAGCAATTGCATATATATGTCGTAGCCCATACCTGACAATAAGCAGCTCCTAAGACCAACAGTCGTTCACATATGCAAAGAAATCGAGCATCTTACGGTGACATTCAATTGAAGAGGGGCGTGCTTTGAAAAAATGATAATTTTGGCCTAAAGAACATATGTTTCATTAAGGTTTGTTCGCTAGCAAGATAAACTGAGAAAGAGAGAGGTTGATAAATGAGTTGAGTATATTCTCCTTTCGTAGCCAGCGGAAGACAGAGTAATGTTTGATGGATACACCAAACATTATCCTTCAGCTATTCACAAAAGCGAAGGAAGTGTTCGTGACGGTATTGGCCACAGAAAAGAGAATCGAAAGTCACAATATTCAAATTGACAGCGTGAAAGAAGGTGACTGCTCACTAATTTTCAAATCAGGGGAGAGTTTTGTTGTACTTTTAGAAGCCAGTTCTATGATTTTCAACGTTGATTTGCATGCTGTTACTTAGGCCAAGCGGATCATAAGGTACAAAGAGTGCCGACCAGTTACGATGCTCTGATAATAGAGATACACAATGGAACCATCCCAAAAGCCGTACACTCTCATTACCTTCTCTTGCATAGCCAAGTGTACTGCAGCCCAACCTTGAAATGTATTGTGGTCATTCACTACCGTGTCTGTTTCGAGTTTTGTTTGTATTCAGCCGTCAAGTAACCCTGGTTTGTAGTACACAACGCTGTTGACCATTAATGTCAGTGGTCTTTGAGTTTTCCAGAATAACTATGGGGCCTGCAATTACTTCGAGCAAAATGCTCTACTCATACTGTCGCCAGTACAGCCCGCGGAATACCTCATGAAACCCAAGGTAACAGTGAGTAGACACCTTCTTCGCTTAAAAAGTGAGGTACTTTTTGTCACATGTCGCGTGTTGCATAGCTTGGGGGCTACATAGAGGAAGCAGTGTTGCTTCTGTCCCTATTGTTTAATGGGTGGCATAACATAATACTCGTTTAGAGGCACCGTAAAAACCGACACACTTTCCGAATTCCACAATGCTTATCAGGCATCACAAGTGAAATTTCTTCTTAGTCATTTACAAACAACGCGCGTAATCATCCAAATTACATCCAGAAAACAAACTCATAACACTGCGACCGTACAAATGAAGATAGTAGACTCACCCTGGTGCAAGCATTGATAAATTATAACTTAAACCAATGTGTTAAACGCTTATTCAGTGAATGGATGAGAAAGCGTAATAAGTCAAGTTTATCATAGTTGACTAGTTCAATGTGGGGAGCAAGGAGGCTGAACCAGTAACACACGACCAACGATGTACAACGAGAATACTGACGTCCGGTTAGGTTTCCTAATTTAGATCATGTGTCAAATAACCAAATGCAGGGGTATCAGTGTACATCCATTCTATGTTTCTGATTAAAAAGTCATGCCGTAGTAAGTCCTAGGGTTTTAGACTATCATATCACGTCACTGAATCTCTCATACAATATACCCATACTGCAATGGAACTCACTCGAGATGACATAGATTTGCATGTGCACTCCTTCGAAGCTTTCACTTGAGATAGTTCGATTACTGATGTTCGTTAAAATAATACTTTTATTAATCTGAGATAGCTGTCGAAACTTTGCGTACCCATCCTGTCGTGGGTCGAAGTGCAACGTGAAACATCGTAAGCATACCCTTTTCAACGGGAGGACCTGGGATAGCCGTTGGTCGGCTGCAAAATGGAGTCGAGCACTCTCTACGAGGTTGCTGGTTCAAAATTCGTTTCGTTTAACGCCTTACCTGATTAATTCAAAACAGTGGCAGAATCGCCTGCAGAACAGGAATAAGATTGACAGCATTGTAAAATGTTAAACCCGTGCATCATTCAGTGGTCGCGAAGTTACTGATTGATATCTATCTAGCTGAGATACGTTGTCTACCCACAATCAACCGAATGATTGCAAGATGTGTCAAACAGCCATTTCACTGATGCACGTAATAGTTCATCAACAAGATTACTGCAAAGGCGAATCACTCTTTCTGGTGCAATGAGATCCCTCATTGTTCTACTACAACATAGGATACCATTCACAGATCCCATCACTGTTCAACTTTAAATCGTCAATCCCCCCAAAAACGCGATGTGCGCAGTAACCATACACAGTAGTATCGCTGGACGAAACGATGGCCTACGTTACCATACCGACTGCGCTATATACGTCAAAATATACACATGAAGCCTTACGTTCACTCTGATAGCTTCACCACTGACATCGGAAGACGGAGACCATTCACCAATTGCAATTGACAAGGTGACTGACTTTAACGTCCAGATGTACAGTGGTTAACAATAATGTTGGCTCCAGCTTGGGCATCGTTCGGGTGACTGAGGAAAGTTCACATATCCAACTATTTGTCGACCGGTATGTTTTAGTACCAACAATTGGTTTGAAACAACAGTGTTCTTGTGATAACTTCGTCAGTGCAGAAAGAAACGTATGTTGCGATATGTTAACAAATCGTCTACTCTTATCAGTCACAAAGGTAGAACATGCGAGTTATGTAAGACAGACAAATATAGACAAGGTATTGATACGCTTACAACCACACCACGTATTACGTCATCAACACCAATGCTGTCCTATGGGTTGCTTCAATCGCTTTTTCACACATGAAACCGTCTAGTGATTTCTGATCAACATATCTTCTCTAAAGGCCAGGAGCTTCAAGTTTCGGTGGTGCAACGATGTCTTAATGACACAATTGGGCCAGCCTGGTGATTTGCTACCACGTGATATCAGGCACTTGGTGTGATTACCAGTATAACACTGCAGCCCTTATGAGCCTGAGTAGCACTGTAGCTCAATCTATCGCTCACCTCAACGGTGACATGAAATAGCCTTGAATTAATAAAAGAAAACTAAGCATAATTACTAGAAATTTAATGGAAGCAGGCACGCCATTTACTACAGTACACTGCCATCTCAGATTGCTTTTCTAACCAGCGATTTGGGTGATCACGAGGACCTCAGTTAGGCAGACAACACCTATCCACTTTGTCCAGTAGAGCAGTCAGGGCCTTCATATTTCGTGACCACGCTGCTACCTAACAACCACGCGAAGTTACCCAAATGTTGATGGACTCAACACATAATGCCCGTTATATTAGACCATAAGACGGGATACGGTGTACGCGATCCAACCATCGTAGACTGTACAACGTGTTCAGTTGACCAACTGATCACACACTCCGAGCGCTTACAAATATGCGATAGCGTTCGGCCAAGTTGTTTACTCATTGCAAACAGGCCACGTTTTCAAACCATGAATCGAAAAGGAACACACACAAGCATTATACGTCCTTCATTTTAACAAAATTCGAACGTCTTTTTGATGCCAAAGATGACGCAGGTTGGAAATGGTAACCCGTGCTTTTGGTATCCCTACTGATCTCTCATTAACAACATTATAAGTTGGCGAGACAGCGCCACCCAGGTGTGATAAACCACACACAGTCTCAAGAGGATTACCTGCAACGAAAAAGGTGGGTGTGGAATTGCCCCGGACTTCAAACAGCACTGTGCGTTTTGAAGGTACGAAGTGCACTGTATACAAACCAACCCGGCAGTTATTATGTTTCGCATGGTTCGCATTTCTTTGACAGAGAATGGCTAATTGAAACATCGTCATTCGAGAATCTCAGATCAGTCAACCTAGCGTCAGTAAGCAGCAAAACACCAAGCTCATTGGACTCCTCATGTGTACCCTTTACACTATAGTCCATGAGAAAAATTGTACAATAATGGAAAAACTGTATACACTTGAAGAACAACGCTAGAAGTGGGGAACACCCGAAAAAACTGTCCATCAGCCCTCGCCCTGCACGCAGAGTGGGCATACAGCGCTCTCAACAAATTCACGTATTTCCTTGGAACTCGCTTGGGTAGGGGGCAGTTTCAGAGTACCTTAGGAGCAACCAAATCGTTTATATAGGCAGAACAGGCCGACGGCTATCTCAGCGTGTGGCCGAACACCTCCCAAAATGGTTGAAACAGCGCATGACACAACTGGAAACCGATGGAACGGTTACTCGAAGCCCGGCGTCATCGATTGCCAGACACATCATGATAACAGGTCACCAGGTGGTACCACTTAACTCTTTCAAAATATTGTTACCTCAGCAGAACCCGAAACTACTGGCCTTTAGCGAAGCCCTGCTGATTAGAGCTCACCAGCCGGCGCCGTGTGCACAAAAGTGGGTGAAGCAACCTATAGGGTTGCCGTGGTGGTGATGACAATACGTGGTGTGATTGTATGCGTGTCCATACCCTGTCTATCTCTAATTGTCTGTCATATATAACTTGCATGTTTTACGTTTGCGACTGATGAGAGTAAACGAAATGGTAACATTTCGCAACATATGTCTTCTTTCTGCGCTGATGAAGTTATTGAAGGGAACTCAGTGTTTCAAATCTGAAGTAGCCTTTGTGTCCGGAAAAAACAGCCAACCGGCTGCCTTCAGGAATGCCGATTTTCTGAGGTTCTTCGCAAGGTAAAAGGTGGTTAATGCAACCCTGTTCTTTGCATACCTGGCTTTCTGTGAGCCTAGCGAGCCAACGCAAAATGACAGCGAGATAATGAGCAATCTGAACGCAGCAGACACCGAACTGGTCCCTCTGTCGTTATCACACAGATTTTGGGCCCGCTTTTTGGAAACGGGGATTACCGCTGATAGGTAACAAACATAAGTTAGCTCTTGAGTGTCCCAAGTAGTCTATAACAGTTTCTTCAGGTATGATATCTCCCTTTTTCCACCATCCTTGAGGAGAGAATGGGAGAAGAGTTCTTGTCCCAGAGCCTCGTTACACAATAACTCAAGCTACGGGTCAACTTGTGCTTCTGACGGAGGTCAGTCTAGAATGCACTAACTGATTATTCGGGTCGGGTTATCCGCATAGTCTGCTTGACGTCGTCTGAACTATTCTTCACAGTGTTTACCCCACCTGTCTAATCGGCTCGACTGACCGGTGCAAAGTCAGCCATCATTCCCACACCAAGTTGATGACAAGTACAATCGTAAGTCATAGAAAAAGGTTTCTTCTGCTCCCAGGTAAGGAGACTCGTTCCCTCTTCATCGACCGTCCGACCAAGTGCTGCTCATGGTCTCAGCGCATACTTTTGGTCACCTTGCACTCATTTTCTCGACGGTTGTCATCACATTCAGAACCCCATGGAATCAAGCGACGTTTGTTCATAAGGCTTATCGACGTGGCACAGTTCCAGCTTTATCACAGCTTCACATTTCCGTTATAACACACCCCTCAGCAAGCTTTCATAGCTGCTGCGGTCTGTTATCAGTGTTCTCCATGTTTTCTCACATGACTGAAACAGGGCAAACTGTTCCTCAATGCTTCCTAATAATCGTTATTCACATTCCGCTCGCCCGAATGCCAGTTAAGTATCCCAGATTCACCAGCGCATGTCTTCTTCGAAAATGACAAAACAGAATGAGCACATACAAAGGCATGATCCTAGTTCTGATGCTTACACCAAAATGCCGACGGTCTTTAAAATGTAGCGCTACCTGCAACTGACTGCTGTGTGATCCAGTTGCGTCCACAGAGGTCTCTATATAACACATTGCCTCTTCCTTTGTTGGAATTTGGCGCTCAAAATATAAAACCATGGGCTGTGCACAACTGCTCCAGTTTTTCATGATTGTCGGAATTTTGCTCAGACACCAAATCTATCTCCCAGCCCTTTCGCTTCCGCAGAAAAGCGTCCAATTTGGGCATTCAAATCGCCTGCCAGTACGATGACGTCTGAGTGTTTAGTACGCCTCAGAAGTCCATCGACATCACCATAAAACGCATTGTCGGTAGGATCCGAACAGCTGTTTGTCAGAGCGTACGCCGACATAAAGAATACACAAAGCCTTTTTAAATTGCGTCGACAGATTTAACTGATATTTTGAGTCTGACAGAACACAAGCGACCGACCAGTGGAATCCAGTCAAACAAACATTGTTCTGCACGGAAACTCAGTGCGATTACCACCCCAGCCATATCACGAGATTTGTCTTTGGCGTCACCAGAAACCCTGAAACAGGAGTGCTCGGATCAGCAGTTCTCTAGAGATGAGCTCGAGTGGATAAAGGTGCTAGAAACATAGAGTCGCGTCTCTGGCCCACATCTGGCTCCAAACCTTAGAGAGTAGTTGCCAGGACAGCTCGCTGGCCAACTTGTTCGAGAGTGTGTTCAACAAAAGCGTCATCGTTTACCAGTCTTTGTCTCAAAAACAAATATCGCTGGAAGGCTCATGGAAGCCAGAATATAAGGGGGATAAGATAGTATGAGAAAATCGTGTTGGGTGAATATTGTTAATATCAGGAGAACGAAAAATCCTGGTACTTCCCTGTAGTTTATGCTGCGGAAAGAGATTGACTTAAGGGATTTCACTCCTAGTCGCTGATTCGAACTTCTGACCTGCGGGGCAACGGGATACAAGATTTTCTCGTGGGACGCTACGCGGAACTAATCACCCAACGGTCTGACTCACTTGGTATTGAGGGTCGTGCCTATTGCGCGAATCTACTGATGGCTTTGAATACTGGCGAACGTCGTTATGGTCACCGTCAGCTGAACAACGGCAGTTAACACAGACGTTTGGATGTTACAAAGCCTTGAGAACACAAATTAGCTCATTTCAAAAATAACTGAGGGGCTATAGATGAGACGCTCTTTCGGAACTTTTACGCTTCAACTCAAACACAGAAAACAGGTGGACAACTAAGCTGATAACATAATGGTATTCACCTTACACGGTGGAACATATGTTTTACCGTTTTCTTTTGCCTGAAGAGGTAATGTTACATGACTAAAGCGTGCCACATATGTTAATGTAGGTAATCCTAAGGAGAGCTGTGGTGAAATATTTGTAGAAAACATTTCTCGCGGGCAGAGATTATGTGGTCCGGACTTGTTTGTGAACAGCTAAGTGCCCATTGCATAAGAATATCTCAAACTAGTCAAATGATGTCAGGCCATTATCGAGCCTTAGGCACCATTTGACATTAATTTTCAACACATGAAAGAAAACTTATTCATTCAGTTCGAATAGTACAATAATAACGTTGAGTATAAACCTCGTAAGTATTTGGTTAACATTTATAGTCTGCTTCGGTTGCAAATGACTGTTGAATGGGTTCTTCGTTGTCAGTTTAAAGATAAGAGTGTTGGAGGTGTATAGTAATCGACCAAATGGAGAACAGTGAAAGCAAAATAAGACCAGCTGCTCGCAAGATAACTGTTTCCAACGGGATCTTTTGAATGACTTTGGAATATATTCGGGGACAATTTAACAGAGATAGTAAGTTTCGCCAGAAAGGAAACAGAAAGTAGCTGGCAAGCAACACAGATAATGGAGGAGCTCACATGCGTTGGTAAATTCATTACTTACTTCAGTCGGTTATAAGAGAGACCTAAACTCCCGGCGTAAAACAACAGCTTTCTAGCGCTGGTGGGCATGAACCATAGCTTTTGCTCTACTGATACCACTCCATACATCTGGAAGCGTCAGCAGACCGCCTGCAGGTGTAACCATACTGGCAGCCCAGAAACCGTTCAACAGGGTAGGTTAAGGAAATCGAGTAGTTTCTGATGCAAGACGTCATATTCGTCGTGTTTATTTGCAAGAGTATGATCGTTAAATGACGTGAATGTTACATATAGTAACGATAAGAACAGAACGACTGCTTCGCTCTGTGGAAGACCGAATCAGGTGTGAAGACCATGCAAATTGAACAGTAGATTGAGCATATCGCCTACGGCTCCTAAGATAACCGTGCCTAACGTAGTAACACGTTAGTGAAAGCTGGCAGATCTCAGAAAGCAAAATTATTGAAAATAGTTACAAATTGCAAGACGTGTTCAAAAAGGTGTATCTCTTAGCTTTTCGGTTCGTTAGTTTCAAACCAGGGTGCATTCTACAGTTCTATTCTTCAACAAATACCAATTTTCAGAAAGATAATTTATACCGTACATAAGCAACGTAACGATTGATAATCATAAATGAGTGGTCAAAGAAACCAATCACTGAACCTGTCCAGTCTATGAAGCTGGAGAGTAAAGCTGGAAATCCGGATACAGTGATGGACTGATCGATTGTATTTGTTTTGTTTTTCTCACATACGGTCAGATGTTTCAAGCTATATTGAATAGACGCAACATACAAGTATACCACCCTTGGCTGTGAAGCAAGTTCATATGGCTCCACAGCTGAATAAACTGAGTTAAGCTCTGATTATGGTTAAACTTCGAAACACGGATTGCCGGTCTCATCCAGGAAAACCTCTTGTTCTGCGTTGGTATATTTCCCTGCCATATTTAGGCCCTGTTCTATTACAGATATCGGCTTCGTTTGAATTGGATACCGAGATCGCACGAAGGCCAAAGGAGGATTCCTGTATTTGTTGCATTCAGGTAGGAATTCGGATGTCCTCCGCTTCTGTACTAAACATGAGGCATCCAGTTCGTCAATCGTTTGAATGGGTGTAGTCGAGTGTACGTTCTGAACTGGATGGTTATTGGAGCAACTGAATAGTTCACAGTCTCTGTTGCTCAGTTCTTCGTTCTTTGATAAGTGATTGTCTGACACCATTTTCCGTGAGTTTTCTGCACTACAGTATGAACAAAAGAGGAAAATACTGACTTTCACAATAGCTTAGTCTGTGTCTGAGTTTCAACGTAACAAAAGGCTTCCCTCCTCATAAAGTTCTCCATCGATAACGTGTACTGTCAGAACACAACCGAGGTTTAATAACGGATGGAGTGTAATGAAATGTCTTCAGCACTGTCCATTGTCGGTCTTAAGTAAGGCTGTGAATAAAATGATCTATAGCAGCCGCCTTGCACATGAAATTGGCCGTTCACCCTTGCACAAACCATTGTAATTATTGGGGTAGTCAGGAAACAGTGGCCAATACGATGAACTAACGGTCTACGAAAAATTGGGCGAAAACTCAGTTTGTCGTATTTTATATTGATATTCCTCAGATAAAGTAATGTTGAACATGTTAACTCGTGGTGAGTGTACTATTCTTCAAAAAAAACGGTCGGATATTTTGTAGGAAATTCTAACTGACCTACGAGTGCTTGGACACGAGCGCACATCACACTTTGATTAAACCAACCACACCACAATGATGAAACAGTCTTTAAGTTCATACACAAGATAGACCATCAACTTATAACATGTCTCTTTCTGCATATTCTGCATTGCTCTGTGGCGTTGTCAATGAAACCAATCTGTTCGTCTTCAAGTGTTTCTAAGAGTTTGCATAGATGCTTCAACCTGGTTGTTTACGACAAAGACCTGTTGCTGATCAACTGCCTTCCCTGTTCTTACAGTCTGGACGATCATATCTGTTTCCCTTTCTTTACAATTTGCTTACAACTCACCTACATCAGTGTGTGTTATAGCTGTGAGTAAAGTTAGTCTGGAAAACCTAACACATTTGACACCTTTGGAACCCTGACAAAATTCTTAAAGGCAATTAGTTACTCAAAAGTTTAGTTCTTATGTACATTATATAGTTCCTGTTTGATTACTGTTTTTGTATTTCGACAATCTGTTTGGTTGGCCCACATTTAAAAGATGCGCCATGCCTGAGTTCGGATTCTATTGCAGCTTATTCGTGCATAGTTCTGAACTGATAATCG
Organism: Paragonimus westermani; assembly: GCA_008508345.1. Classification (NCBI taxonomy): domain Eukaryota; kingdom Metazoa; phylum Platyhelminthes; class Trematoda; order Plagiorchiida; family Troglotrematidae; genus Paragonimus; species Paragonimus westermani. The sequence continues at coordinate 516,351 of QNGE01000023.1, forward strand.
GACCAGCAAACAATACACTTGCATATCGGTCAACGTTCAGTTAAACTGACACTAGACAGAATCAGTTGATGTATACAATAAAGCGGTATTTTGAAAAAATCCAGTAGGATGAAAAGTCATGGTAGTATGGGCGGTGGAGGTCTAACCAGTAAAAGAAGGCTGTCATGTTCATCTTAAGAAACGCCCCATTATCAGAAGTTTTGTCGCACATTACACAATTATACGTTGTGTTTGACATAAAGATATGAAATCAGAGGATGACGGATCCTTCACCTACGTCGTTCGGAGTGATGCAAGCCTGTCGAAAGAATCATTCCTTTATCCGTCTCTACACTGTATTAAATAATGAACGGGACACAACTCCATTGACGTCAGTCAGAGTGTAATAATGAGCACACTTTTAGGACCCATATTTATGGCTGTGAATGCTGCGTTGGGTTCAACATTCTTGTGGCTCATCCTCTGTGCAAAACTTCGTTAGTAGCAGTTCTAAACTTGTTGATAAACGACGTGCTACAGTAATTAAATCTTGTAACGCAGTAATTAAAAATGCTACTGGGAAAGAGGTTTTCCGCGAATGCATGTTGCCTGACACAAGTCTTATCAGCAACGTCCCCAAGATGACTAGCGGCGCCGCTGATGAGGTGCTATGGTCATGTTATTGAAATCAATTTATGTGGTGATCAATTTTTGACACAAATACTGATTTGCATTAAGAGAACATGAAACAAGTACGTGAACCTTCAAAACTGAAAATCTGCAAATCCAAAGGAGATGTAATGTGTGAAATACTTGTGTCCGTATTCAGACGAACTAGGCAACAGTGATCGTAAGCAGACGACTGAATTAAATATGATAAAAGACGTGTCTACCGTATGGCATCATAAAAGTCTTCGCTGGTCGGTTGCAGTTAAAGTCCTAGTATTATAAATAACAGCAAGAAAATTATAGGCCACAAGTAGAGTGGCACCAAACGGTAAACAAAGAAGTTAAGAAGTCATTATATGGTGCTGGATATCAAACTAGCTTTTCATTACTATCTGTAAGTCTGTACTAAGACCAGTATATCATGTACTATGGAGGCCAGCTAGGCACTTGCCACATAGAACACTTCTACGAGTGACGCGTCCGAATGGCGTAAAATGCAAGGTGGATGGAAGGTGACCTAACGTAAAGAAATTAAGTCGTTCATTCAGGAACCTGCGGCTATGGGTGCGATTCATCGGTCAGATTGATGCCTCCGCGTATTGCAGACCATCCACTGAGCAATGCAGGTAAGGTGACGGCCGATCGGTCCGAGTGACGTGGATATCGTCTTCGTTTAGCTGATTTATCGTCAAGTTAAATGCCCTCAGTTACGCTGAAATGCAAGGACCGTCAAAAAGTTATGATGTTGACGCCTCACTCTTACCTAAAGCTCGGTCGCTTTTGTAGGATGTAAGCAGCCTGGTGTTAAAGGATTTGAGTAAAAACATAGCTGTGTTGTTAGCAGTTAGGTTCCTCTCCTTCTCCCTCGTTTTCTTTACTTGAATAAGACTTTTTGTTTTATTCACGGTTGTGGTAGCCCAACTATACCACAGAACGTTGATGTGTAAACGTTCCATGTGAATGTAGCACAACATCCGCATTTCTATAAACTTCTCAGTCAATCCTCACCAAGAAGTAGCAATGGACTCAATGGTCCTTTTTGTTCGAACTCGTCGGTATTGTATATCCTGGCCACAACCGGAATTGGAAGTCCAGTCACGCTTTTGTTCGGTCTTTACTAAATTATATTCTTCCCCGTAGTTCAGACCGTTTACACTTGGAATCAGTTACAGTTGGTTCATTCCAATGCCAACTGTTCGAAACATTTTGCCAAGGTCACTTTGTGTTCAACTAACTTACTGAGTTCCATACGACGAAACACGAGACTGATAACTGAAACATACGTTTCTGTACTACCAACGTGTTGTCTTAGATCAGTTGGCAGAGAGCATACGGCGTTGGTGCTTGCCGTTCTCATCGTGGTTTGAAGTTCAGCCAAAGCCACAGTTTCTCACAATTGTATTTTGTCTGAAGGTAATAGGCTGTTAAAAGAAGTTCTTACCAATCCATCTAAAGTTTTTGCGCCGAAGTCCAAACCGTCACACATTCATAACCTCACACTGGCTGTTCACGAATTCTGCCTGTACTACCTACCAACAACCGAAATACTGTTGGCCAAGCTCAATGAGTTCCATTAATTGAACTCAGAGAGATATCCTAATCGTGTAGTCTTTGGCTGTAGCAAACAGGACAGCTACTATGTCTCTTCTTGGAACGTTTGAAATGTCACTCAAAGTGTTCGTAAATAAGTCAATCCTGGTCAATGTGAGACACATGAATGAGTGGGCGACATGATTGCCTCATGAAACGGTATTAGTCATTTTAGTTCCAGTTGAGAAAAGAATATGCGTTACTCATGAGCTCTAAAGGATAGCAGCATTGAGTCTAGTGCTCATCTTTGATGTGGGATGAATGAAAATACAATAGCCATGATTAACTTTGAGTAATCTCCAGATTAACGCAGACGAAGTCCTCAACTATGAGTAAAATAGTTTCATATCCTTGCACTAATGACGCGGTTAGCACCAAGGAAAGGAGACTGAGTGCATCAGTGCCCATTGTGATCAAAAATTGGTGAATGTTATCGGGTTGGCTTTGCCTGAATAATTGCCAGCATTTTCCGATTATTATTAAATGACAACATTTTGGACAGTGTTACCGATTCTACTAGGTTGTTGGTTCCTGGTGCAAAGATGGCGAATCAAGAAGCATGGGCTTTTGCGATTGCTCAATGAATTTCGGACACTGCGAATAACCGCCACTAAGGAATGTACTTCGTCTAAATTTTGTGAAGGAAATGATTCGTTCCTCTCGGGCAGAATACATTTCAACTACAATTAAATCGGTGTGTAACTTGAGTGGCAGATGGGTCAGTTGATTAGGCAACACTGCGGTGAATAGGCAACACCTTGATGCTTACAATGTGGCACATTCAAGTGGTTCTATGAGTTAGTTACAAATGTTTTGGCCAGCTCTCGGCTTAGTATGTTGACTGAACGGTCACTCCAGGATTTTACTTGACGACGGTTTCTCTTTCTCTACCTCGCAACTTGACAGTTTTGGTGCGAGACAGGAACCATTCTATTAAAAGGCCTGCTTTCACGCATTTCGAGGCATACATTAGGCGATATAGAATTAACTAACTCATCCAGAGATGTACCTTTAATTCTCTCCTAATTCACCAATCCAAACGGAGGCAAAACTTGCATTACAAAAGCGAAAACAAGAGCCAGGAAAAAAACTTATCGAATACACAGACTTACGAACTGAATGAAAATGAAATCGTCCAACAACCAAGTCTTACAGTTACACAGATAAATAGAAAGTCAACATCAACTGCACATTTTTCATGTTTCTACTGAATTACCCTGACAAATTTCGGTCAAACTGAAACAGCACGAAATACAATGGGAAAATAATAATTCACAAACCGATCAAAAGATATCCATATAGATCTTCCTCACGTCTAGGGTTTGTCCACACTCCAACACTCACGATATCAAGTGAACTGGTGGAGTTATGTAACTCCACTACACTGACAAATACGCAATTTTCTTGGCCATCCTCAACAGGGCCATTACCCATGCACATTTGACGAGTCAGTGTAACGGTATGTTTTTATGTTTACCAGTGATGTGGCTGTACAGTTGTAGCCTCGCCGAATTTTTTCGCGTACATCTGTCCACTCTGTGTTTACATCTATTAACCATCTGGCAGTTTCATTCGATCAACAGAGCAACAGTACCATACAAACAAAAAGCTCTGTTTCTGCTGTAACTTGCCATAATATGTACAACCAGAAACTAAACAGCGCGCAATTTTGTGATGTGGCGACGGTTTACTCTCCCACATCTGGTTTTTTATACAGTTCATTTAAAATTTTCCAGTTTTACACTAAACATTGATGACGTTAAATCAAAAGAGGTAACACACGAAAGATGTCTCCTTTTTGTCCACTAATTAGGTAGTGGACATTGAGATATACTCTACCAGAGATTTTTGGTGCACACGTATACCGTAAAAAGTAACTCAGAGGATGCGGTCCCCACATAGACATTTGTTGAGTGTGGGTGATAAATTCTACAACCCAACTCGACTTACTCAGTTTTCCGTCTGAAGAGATTACGAAGTGAAATTTTCCATAGGCTCCAGGTTTTCCCAGAAGGTGATTTCTGTCCTTCTGGTCTGTATGCAACGGCAACCGATTTGGTTCGCTCCAACTGGGAAGTTCTATCCCGCCAACTGAATGTTTGCAAAGAAGCAGACCGATTCATAATGAACTGATCGCTTTGCAATTGCAGTGAGGTTAAACGGTAAAAACGATGCATTAACTCAGTGAGACTGGTTCGGTGAAGCAGATATAAAGTGTTATGTTTTCAGTCAGCTGTTAGGTGCACAGTGAAATCCCGATATGGGTTGGTTTCGTTACCCCAAGAGACCGATTATATATGTTTATACGGAGGGACAACAGTTACTTACTGGTGTCGAACACTTTTTACCGTCAAAGAACCGATCAGAGACAGTAGGTTGATAGTGTTAAAAATATGCTGGGAGGAATTTCACTGTATCTTTGAGGTTGTGTACAACGGACTATTCGTACTTCAACATGAGCACACAAAGACATCAAATGTCGAATCATCAAAGTTCATAGTCACTCTCAATACCATGGTAGCGGCAGCCCTATAAAAACTCTCTAGGTTAACAAAGTCAATGTTGTCTCTGAAAGGCACTTTAGTAGTGACGAGAACGATATCCAAACCAGGCACACAAATTACATCGTGAAGTGGATGAAACAACGAACCGCACAAAATTGTTAATAAGTGTCGCCTCAGCGAACGTCAATAATTTGAGGTTTCGATTGTTTGGTGTCACATGGAATGCGCTGAAACGGAAAACTAAACGAATAATTGACCGATTATGTTTGCTAATCCATATACTTGATTTTTCCAATTCCAAGTGACATCTGAAAGGCATTGCATTATCATTTAAACCCACAATTTTGGGCTGTGTTTAAACACTCGCTGTGCCAATCTGTAATATCTTCACAATTCTGAATGAAATGACGATTAACATGAGGTGCAGACTTATCATATGAATGTTGCACGTAACCATGAAGATCAATCCCTCTACTGCAGTATGCCACTTCTCTCGACGGATATATTCATTTCATCAGTCAGTAAAACACATATTCTTTTCTAAGTAATAAGCTGTTCATGCAGGCAACACAAATCACACAATCAGGTTTTACTACGGATATTTCACTGAAATTTTGAAAGCTTTTGAAAAAGTTGACAGAACAAAAATTAGTGCAAATATGACCTTGACGCAAAATAAAACAGGGACATGTTCAGTTGAAAATGAGGAAAGGTCTACCTACATTTTGTTAGTTAATTCATCCCCAGCAATAGACCGGATTAACTTCTCTCGTTTTCTGTTATTGGGGTCTAAAATATTTATTGAAATTCTTACGACTAAATGAGTGGGCTAATGTTAAGAACCAGTAATTCACGTGAAAATTTGCTGTCCAATACAGACTGTCTGCAAAATGGCCCCAGTTCAACTAATCATGACTACCAGAAAATTCATTTGGAAAATTCCAAAGGATTGTTTGAAGAAAACATCAGAAACCTGGACTTGATGACTCTGTGTCGTGCACCATCGGCTGGTGCACAGACAATAAACTTCGTTGACTGATTTTTAGAGAACCATTGCGCGTTTCGCTTGGGAACGGGTTTTGTTACTCCTGGTTACTGTGTACATTAATTTCACTGCGCACATCGTAGTTTGAACAAAACTATCAATTTCCAGAACTAGTCAGCAATAATGGCCACAAAACCGCGGAGATATTACGCTTCGAATACTCATACACTGGTTGGTAAACTTAGTTGAACACGAATTTACACAAGGTCGGAAGGCGGATATAAAGCTAGTTCAGTGATAAAATACTCATTATGCGCTGTTTATAGTCACATTAATAAGGACAGAGCAAAACAGAGGTTCTGAGACCTACGGTCCTAAGTGGTTTTCACTTTGCATTTCATCCTTCTCAAAGTGCACCTTGCATGGATCACTCAGTGCACGTTGGACATTCGCTGTTGCTGTTACACCAGTGTAAGGGGACGTGCAGCAATGCATTGTATGATTTGAGTCCCATCGCGAGGATGTCAGTTCAGTGGTACTGAAACAGACCTGAAACACAAAAAATCATTGAACCGCATGAAAGTGCAAAATAGGAAAATGCCCACAAAATCCACCAAGAGTAAGCGTGCGGACCAAATCAGTGCACGTCAACAGGATGTAATCGTTGGTTCGACACAGACAAATCTATCAGACGTTGCAAACTGAAAAATAAATCAGTGATTTTAAGAAACAGCAGGTGATTTTCTACGCTCTATTTAATCCATTTCGGGTTGTAGCCGACAAGTACACTCCAATTTAAATCACATGGACAAAGAAATCGATCAAGTGACACTCCCTATAGCTATGTAAATAAGCAACGTTTTGTCTGCCACTAATGATCAAGGCTGGTGACCGATAAGTTAAAAATAAGCTAGTGACATGGAACGAAATCCTCTGCCTAAGGTTACTGATCAACCAAAGTTGGGTTCGACAAAAGCTTGCTGAATTTGGATAGACAGATTCTACGAGATGTAGCTGCGATTAGAGTCTTCAAAGTGGTACGAAAAGCCGGTTTTAGAATGTAAATATTTGATTTTTCCCGGTCATGCATTTAAGCTTCTTTTTCGCAAATTGTATTTGTCCACTTCCAGTGAATAGTAAAAATGGGTGCTTCTTGAAAAACTTCTGTTGTTTTAATGCAAACGCCATTCACAGATGATCACATTTCTCACTTTCCCAAATCAAGAGATATTTACAAAAACGTAAGCTTAATAACGGAAGCAGAGACTTCATTAACGGTTGAAAATATTCAATCAAAATATTGTGTTAACATCTTGCGTAAGAATTAGGAAAAATTCTCAGTTAGATTACAAGTGACCGTCTTTGCAACAAATTTAGGTCGGATGTCGCTTAATTGCAGTGAAAGTTATTTCGTCTCTGATTCTTTGATTTTTTTTAGTGCAATATAAAACGACATCGGTGTATCTCCACTTGGTGGATGACTGTTTGAGTTACGCGACTCAGATGTTCCATTCTGCTCATGACCAAAATGAACGCTTCAGTATTCCTGTAGCTAATTACAACATACCTATCAAAGCCTTAGAAATGGTACTAAATTCACGACGTATCCACTGTTTGCTTTCGGACAGTATCCGCTAGTTTTGATGAAGCTATATTCATGTAATACAGTACCACTGCATGACCTTTTTGTAACAATCGCCACCGATATACTGGGTAAGTCTACTGGCAGGGGACAGGAGATCTGCGCAATTTTACTGAGGGGGAGCTGTAACTTCTCCAACAATATGTCATAAAAGGCAGATCGACACACTTTGAATTTCATCAAACGAAACATACCGCTTTCACTGTTTCGGATGTGGTCTCGAAGATTCGTGGGTTCACAATATGAACAATGCACATTAATCGGCAACAATCTAAATTCCTGGAAATTTCCTTCACATATTTCTACAGCAGGCGGTTCAGTAAAGAACTACAAGTGATTGCAACCCCGTAAGTGGATTGATTAAAAAAAAGCTTAGGTCGGAATTAGTAAAAAAAAAGACACATGCAGGTTTTACATATTTACGTTTTCCCAAGTAAATCAACTTCATGTTTCCGTTTAAATTAGCGTGGGTCCGAAATTTAAAAAAATGGGCGACTATACACAAGTAAACGGACAACAATATACCAAAAACCCAATTACGAAAAATCAGTGCTTCGACTGGATTCAACTCATCGGCAGAAACAGGCTGTCCAGACAAGGCAAGCGCTCTACCAGCTGAGATACAAAGCTATGTCCAGAGGTCGGAAGTTTCACATTTGCAATCTGTTACCCAACTGTCCCACTGGCATAGTGGGATTTCTTAGGCGGTTCAAGCTGGAACCCACTAACGCTATTGTTTAGTATAACTACTGTATTACTAATGAGTAATTATACTTGGGTAATAATAGACAACACTGGGGTGGACTTTTAAATTTTTCCTTCCAACTGCTCTTTCTTAACACAGCTTGGTGACACCTACTTCAAATGTTCACTTTCATAAGTGTGGCGTCCGAAGAACAAATAGATGTGTATACTGCAGATTTTGGAAGTCACTCGCGAGCAATTTTGGTGGATGTGATAAATTGACTGCGTAATCTTTCCAAGAGTAGGCAAGAAGAGCAAATCACGTTGAATGCGAAAATAAATTTGTGGGTTTGTTAACAGTCAAACAAGGCAAGGGGTAATCTGTGTGCACGGTATGTTCATACATAAATCTGAAATAGGACTTAGCTGAGAATGTGCGTATGTGCTGCGTATAAACAGGATAATCAAAACTGGAGAATATTTTGAAACCGATCAAATTTCAGGCTCTGAAATCTTGGAAAAATTGTGGATTTAAAAAGACTATACAAAGTAGGAGAAATGTCTTCACAGCTTAGCAAAAACCTTGTTAACACGAAAAGGTCAAAGTACATTGTAAATCGTAACACGAAAACACCTGATAGATAGAAAGATGAGAAGAAAATTGTTTTCAACATTTTTAAACGCGCTCCCAATAAAGTGTCTAGTTAAGAGCGGAAACTAAAATTTTGTTACGTTTAAAAGTATTAAGCTCTTAAGACGGTTTATTAGGTTAACTGGCTAATTGTTCAGAACTATTATGTAAGGCGATGGACGGTGGTGTTTCTGAATGTTGAACGCGAACAACGACGTCGTCTGAAACGTTTTTTAAAAATCCAACAAATATTGAACACTCACATAAAGGGGAGTACAGCCTAAAGGGCATTTGAATTTCTGACCAGAGGGGAACGGTTCTTGAAAGTCTACTGTTGGAAGCATTTCGATAAACAAACCCTTAAAAACATTGTGAGGGACGGTTGAGAGCCATACTCTGTGAAAATACAAAGTAGGTCATGCTGGTTGATAGCTTTCAAAACATTGTTTTCGAGGAAACCTATCTTTGTTAACCAGAGATGACACAATCGAGTTGACAAGACTGGACAATGAATCAAAGTGGGACCAAGAATTATGACAGATAAACTGATGTAAATTCATGTGATTATGCTGCAACATTGAGCGTTCAAGCGAGAACTTTCAAAAAACCAATGTCCCAAAGATATTGTGAACCATAAATGAACCAAACTGATAAAGTTGAGCCATTTTTACTTCATTCTTTGATTCAAACTGAATAGGAAACAAACAGTGTGAGGAATATCAGTTTATTCGAAACATAGTAAAAACATGTGAAGGACCATTTACTGCTGAGTAAAGCATACACCCTGCTTGTTTCCCTTATTTATCACCAGAACTGAACTCTCTTGAATATCACTAAGTTTTATTCGTTGGCACATTCAAGTTACTCTGTGAAGCAAGGCACAAGTTCTAGCGGTCATTTAAAGAACTGCATAAAGATACGATCAGGTGTATTCAATGTTGCTGTCGAAAAACGACGTGTTCCTGTAAACTCCATTTTGGAGAAAGTATTCAGCAAACAGTTTTGTTTGGTCTCGACTGATACCGCCGGAAATGGCCATTTGCTTTCCAATCGTTTTAAAAACTCGAGTTGAACTTAGACTCACGACCCTAGTTCATGTACAAATAAATGTTCGAGAATTCCCCTGATAACAGTTTCATGAGCACCTCACAACTTGAACAGTTAAACGCTTTATTTACGTCTTTAGTCGATTCCTGACATGTAAATATAAATCAACTCCCGACGTCGAGTGCTCAAAGCGGCCAGCGAATCTTGTTCAGTCTGTAATGCTGAGGTGAATGGCACGTCCTTTTCTCAAACGTCATCAATCCCCTCTGTTTTACATAAATGGCTGGCAACAACATGATCATGGGAAATTCGTCAAATTCATTGACACAACATAGAGATTGCAATCATCATCATCATCAAAAAAGACAATACATCAGGCATGTTGATCAACTAATATACAAAACCGTGGGAAAAACCAACTTGAAAAAGACAAAAGGGATTCAAACATAACTGTGAAATGCAGCTATGTTTCAACTCAAACCGTCAACATCGGCATATCTGTACCCTGCCAATCACCAACCGAGCTATACGTGAAAATGAGGTGTCATCATTGAGACAGCTTAAGTGCAACTTTCTCTTCCGGCAACATCAAACGCATATGCTCCCTAGACACTTAGGTACACAACAGAGACGTTCGTGTCACTGAGGTCAGTTGGCCGCCACCTTAACCAAAGTGCCCATTCAGCGAATTAGTGCGTCGCATGGAATCCAGGTAGGCGGATAAACCCGATCTACAGCAACCGGTCCAGGGTTAATTAGCTCACATCTGTAAGCTAGGTCACCATTTCATCAAGTCCCACCTTGTAGCAATCGCCCGGAGTATCGACAGAGAGTGTTCTATATGACATGCGAATGGCTGGCATACTTACTGCAACGTCTAAACATCCGAATGTTTAAAAACTCACCGATTTAAGGAGAGAATTTGCATTTCATTTAGCACCGAGTACTCGCTACACAACTTATTTGTTGTTCACTCGTTGGTATTGCCCGATGCGAGCGCTCTAACACGGAGGTACTGATAGTCAAACAATTGAAAAAGATTCACGGTTTCTACCATGAACAGCCATATATTACAGCCCCAAGTTAGCATAATCACTTAAAGTATCTTTGCGCACGTGGTCGTTAAACATTAAACGGATGCTTTTGTGTTCCGGAGATGCTGTGGGTTGGAGAATACCGCCAGAAGGCAAGGAGTAGAATAACCGACAAGGTCACATCAAAAGCTGGTTTATTTGGATATGCACCCTACCACAAACCGAAGGATCCAAGTTGTTGTCGAACATTTTTCGTTGGAATTATTTAAGATCTCACTTTCAGCAATTGGTGATAATGTCATCAAAGTGTAGTTACCCACCGCGCCATATAAGCCTGCTCGTTGTGACCACACTTTGGTTCGCAAATGCTCTGTTCTAACACCAGTCATCGCTTCTGAATTATTAAACATAGATTTTAATCCTGTCTCGCCACTTTAAATAGCCACAAATTGTCTGCAGATGGCTCAACCAAAAAAACACATGCATTAAAAATAACCAGTGTCACAGACTAGGTAATCGAAGATCCTGCACTGTGAATAAAGCACGTCCAGTAGTCGTGTTTGCTGTGTGCAGTAAACATAGCAATTAGTCAGACAAAAAGACAATTTAAGCACCCCCGGTTGTACACAGAGTGAACATTGAGTTACGTATGAATAAGGTGGTCAAGGCCTACTGGATGAACACCAGTCACCATGTGTTTACAGTCTACGTACGTTTCAAACATATCCCCAAACACATAAGATGAAATGAATTATAGGTACCGGTCACTCTGTCAAATGTCATGTTCTCCTGAGTGCTTGCACGGATAATAACCACAATGGTGTAAGTTCAGAGGTGTAAAAACAGATATCATTATGATGATTTTGCATAATGGCAGTGGGTAACTCACTTGTTCTTTGGACAACATATGGTCATCATGGCCGGATAAACAAGCTGGAACGAAAAGTGTAAGTACTTCAGTTTAGCTATCATGGGGGAAAGAAGAGAAGTTTAACAAGCGTTCAAAAAGAAATTTTGCCTAACTGATGCTTATTTAGAACAAATTCTGTCATACTGTGGTGGATTATCAGGTCGGAGGTGCAAGTTTTCGAACGCTCGGCCGAGTACCTCAACGCGAGGAGGTACGTTCAAAAGCCTGCTGCGATCGGATCAAGAACGACGTGCGCGACCGGATGAGTCATCGCTCGACTAGATCGGACCAACGGGCGAGGCAGGGCAGGCGAAATACGACAGACGTCCAGATCGGAGGCGTGGTTTTTCCAACATTTAGAGAAACATCTCAACATGATGTTGGAATACGGTCAAGGTCAACATTGGGTGGATGGCGGACAGCACGAGCAGCCGGACGAGCCATTGTGCAAGGAAATCGGACAAACAGACTTGGAATGGCAAGCGGAAACCCCCCCCCCGATAGAAGGCGTCGATCACACACGTAAACCGGTCAGAAGTGCACACGACGTGAGAACGGAAACCGGGGGGTGTTGTGGGTTGGAATTATGACTCACAAACGAGAGAGCGCGCGTTGCATGTGACTGGTGATTTGGACAATAAAGATTGTGCTTTATTGGACGTCTTCTCGCTACAATACATGTGAGATTTTTGTGCAGTTTCTCAGACGGGTACATTACTCCCGCGTGCATTGGTTGTTAGCTGCAACTTTGTTGTACATGATGAACAAAACAAACGTACATCAAATTTAGAAGGTGGTTGACTGCTAAATTGCCCCTTACTAGTGGCAACAGTTTATATATTGCATGTTTGCGGTGAAAATGCATTGTAAATGTGCTATCGATCCGCGGATGTTTACTTGTCAAAAGCTCACAACTGGTGTCTACAGTGCGCACAATGCAAAAAAGAGCAACCAAGAAGGTAAATCAAAAGTTTGCTTATGCCAAATGTATAATTAGATATGTGGTAAATGTTAACCGTGTACGAATAAAGAACACCAATCACAAATTGATTATAGCCCTTCGGTGACTTTGAACCATTGAGTACCTGCTACCAGTGAATGACTACCAAAATAGGCATAGTAACATTTGATCTTAAAGTCAACTGCGAACTTCATTGCATTAAAAATCGCATTCACCCTCACAGGCTGAATAAACAGGAGTCACAAATTAGATTATTCGATGCGTTAAATTAGATGGCGCCGAGATTCGAATGAAATTCAGCTTACGATTTTACACAATTTACTACTACCTACCTACTACCTTGCTGCCGTGACAATTCAGACAATCAGGGCAGTTTGCCATAAACAGGCGGATCAACATTTTCATGTACAAGGATCTCAACTTTGTCCGCAGGCCAATGTCTGCTAGCATAGTAGCTTGAATTCAATTCACACCCCTTCAAAAATGACAACAATTTGCATTGGCGTTACGAATCCTTTCTCACTGGACCAAAATTACGGACTCTGTGATTGTGGCTGATCATTAGCCTCAACCTCCTCTTCGAATTGTTTTTGTTAGCGTGAGTCATTACATATTTTGAGTACAACAGCAAGAGTACCACGAAGATAAAGTGCTTCGAGTAGCATTTTGGTAGTAACATTGCAACGTTTCTTTCTTTGCATAGCTTTAGTCACTTCACACAACATAACGGATGTTCCAAAATGCTCACATAAACTTCGGGCAAAATAGTGAATATCTCGGCTGATGGTTGAACATACCAACCTTTTGAAGGAGTCAAAAACCCCGATGGTTCTGACTTATGTCGCTGCACACTGGCGATCAGACATCGTGATGTGGAATCTTGTGTAGCCATTTGTGAGACAACCCTGGACTGTTCGCGGTTAACTGCTTCACTGGTTTGTGCCAAAAGCGCTACTTTGCACGCATTGCAGTAGTTGTTCGACTGAGGATCGATCAACGGTTTGGACCACGCTATATGTGGGCTGGTTTGTGTGTTCGAATCAGTGGAACAGGGAATACTGAGCGACGCCGTGTTGCACAAAGGTTGCAAGATGAGGGATTCCAGTTCGGGGCTGGAAGACTGATTATTTTCAGGCTGTTCGGGGGCAGAATGAATCGTCGCAGGTAGACAGTGTGCTTGAAACTCAACTGTTCTGTCGTCGTCATGTGCGTTGACATTGATGTTTGGCTGCTTGCATTGGCAATCGTCAGCATCTAGTTCAATCATATGATAGTTTTGTAAAGGTTGCTGAGGCGTATTAACAGATCGCGACGGTAGCAGCAACTGCGGGTTGTTTGTCAGAACGGGACATTCGGGAATGATCGAGTTCAATTGAACTTCCCCTTGATTCGCCACACTCCCGACAAGACTGACTTCTGTAATGCTAACAACAGATTCCGATCTTCTACACGTAAGAATTGGAACATAGCCGTACGGAATGATCCAAAACAACAGTTAACCAATTCAGTTGTTTTAAAAGCAACTAGAACAGTCTACCCAAAACATGCTGGTATGGCGCTCCTTATAGTGAGAATTAACTCAGATGAAACATTTGTGTTTTTGCTGGCTGACGGAAATTTGTGCACCTTAAATCTGAGTACTGATGCTTAAGAGGAATCTTGTTCAGCTGTTAAAAATTCCTTTTCCGTTGGTGTAAACACTGTTTTACATATTAACAAACCAATGGACAAAATCTAATGTATTTTTTTCACATTTAACAACCATTATAATGACAACTTTCTCCTACAAATCACTTCACTTGGCATTTACATCATTAACTCTTCGAAACTCCTAACTTCAATGAGCGAAGATTATGGAAATTTATCTGAACAGTTGTGATTGCAATTGTACTTTTGCTTGCCGCTAGCGTGTATTTCTTGTCAAATAAAAAGCCACACTTACTATGATTATTGCCAATCGGTTATAGTTCGTCAACTCAGCCCATCAAGCTTTCCTGCTTACCAAACCACAAATTAGCGTTCGCGTGTGACCAGATCAAGGGAGTTAACCAGAAGAAGGAACCGAGGTTCACTTCACGGTGCTGTGGATTAAATTTCAGTTATTTTGTGAAGAGCTTCACTAGTTAACTCTATGTAGTGAACAGTCGAAGGATAGCCGCTATTCTACCACTTGGCCCAATTGCCAGAACGTTGACTGCGTGACTTGCTGTTATCTGATCACCACATGGTCCAAACTTTCCGATCACTTGTCACTTACTAGAGTCCATCTTTGTGTTGTAAGTTCAGTTCGCATAAATTGGTTGTACCGGTGAGGTTTGTGCTAATTACAGTAGAACAGTGGCTCCTGCTGTTCGATGATTCGAGTATTTATAAGCAAATATGCTATATTTGCAAAATGAGTATCCAGTTCAGGTGCGTTAAAAATTCATCTTATTAAGAGAATGGTATGGCTATTTGAAAGGTCGTAGTCGCGAGGAACAACACATAGCAATCAATTGTCATTCAAACAACGACTGACCACTTGCAGAATACAAAACAGATAGATTTTCAGTAAGTTAAAAACAAACATGAAGTAAGTTGCCGTCTATTATCTATTCAGTATCTAGAACTATATAAAATTCCGGAGAGAGAGAGAACGCCGCAACTATTATTAACTATGATTTATGACAACGATTCACTTCTAACCATGAGGCTTTTTCAGAGCAAGTGAATCAATAAACTGATTGCACAAGTCCAATCCACGCTGAAAAAAATTAGAAAGCACTTTTAAACACCCACAACACACACTCACTTACCTTTCTTTTTTATTCCCGCCAAAGTCCCACTGCGGTTGGGACAAAATTCCTTTCGATGATGACTTTTCGAGCTCACTCGGACAGTCTATAAACCGTGTTTTTGTTTCACTGTCTGGTGATGAGGTTTGCGTCTGCGCAAAATCTGCTCGCATATCTTTCGATGAACAGGCTCCATGTGGTTGGAGTCCAGTTGGTTCTTCCAAGTAGGTTGCCAACTGAGAATCCAGGTAAACCAATAAATTATGCAGTCGATCCTCGATCTCTGTAGTCTGAGCTAAGGCCGTGTCAATCGGTAGAGAACTGTGCCCAATAACCAAACCGAAAGAAGTGGACACTAACTTGGCAAACTGCCGAGAAAGTTGTTTGACAAGAAGCAGATAACGTGGTAACCGTTGAACTGGAGCAAGTAGAAACGCAGAAAAATCAAAGCCATCACATTCGGGATGTTGTTGCAGACGCTGGTTGGGAATGCATTACAATGAATTGAACGAATTGGTCAATATAATTGTGACACCAGAATTAGCAATAGAATGTCCGCCTCTTCAAACAAATAGATTTAGTTTGATTTAAATGTCATGAGGAATAGGTGGGGATAATACGTGTTTAATCGTTAGTGACTTAGTTGTTCCGCGTACCGGGGTACATCAGTGTGCGTACTGACTGATTGAAGATATCAAACCTACTATCCACTTGTTAGTAGGCAGAATTTTTCCGAAAAAACAGCTTCACGAAAATGCCCTCCAACCAATGTGCCATCATAAAATGTATGTTGAATAAAACAGTGTGCGTGAGTTACAACTGGCTAATGAGGGTGCACTTGAGTTTAAATTTGCCATCAATAGGGCAAACATGGCAACGTGACTGTATTTTCACTGTAACTGATGTGATTTGGCGAGTGCAAGGTGGGGGCTTTAACAACTACAAAGATTTCTCATAGTAAGTGGTAGTTTGCCAGTCAGTCTGTCTTCAGTTACCTATCATCAGACCAGTTGCATAACAGTTTACAACATTATGGTTTCCAAGGGAGAATAACTGAAAGCAATTTGCCACATGATTATGTCAACCGATTGTGCATTGGAAGAAAGTCAGATGGCCAAGTTGGTCTCCGGAAATGTCTGGTAACGGAAAGAGAGGCATAATGACCGTGGGGGTTGAACAAATTTCTTCTGAAAGGAAAACCGTGTGCAGCTCAGAAAAACTTCATCTGATTGTTTGGTCTCATTTCGCATTTAATCGTCCACGTGCATTTTTGGAGCAGGTTACGTCCGTCACACGGCCGGTGACTTTCTCAGAGAATACGAGGGCACCACCTCACACCGTTAAGAGTGAGTTAAGGTCCATTTCAGCTGCAATTCTGACGCACCTCGTTTACGCAGAGCACCGAGTCTCACCAAAGATGGCTTTCAAACCCATTTACTGTTTGCTCAGTGGTCAATCCAGAAGAGTCGAGTTTCGCGAAGGTAATCGCAATTCGATTGTATAATCCACAGTTTTGCGCTCAGAAGAAATTTGCCTAGACCCTACGGTTACCACGGTTTCCGTTACTCACGTGATCTTCCCGAGGATCAATTTGGTCATCTGTTTGTCTTTCAAGGCACAACCGATTGATGTATTTGTGCGAATAATTGCTCTCGATTTTGCTTCGTTGGCAACTATGATGTAAAATCTGAAGTATTTGACCCGATGATGAATAAACAAAAACAGACCGTTCATCAAACCAACTTTCATATCTGGTAAACGTATGGGGCTACTCTGAACGTTGAAACAAATCTCAGTGCAGAATTACAATAGGAAATCAAGTAATTGGGATTGCTTCAGTGGTCAAGTTAACGAAGGTAGGCCCATCTTCACTGGAAATCAGTACGAGTCCAAGTGATCTAGGTCATTATTACCAAAAAAAACTTGACAGAATCCTGAAGGTTTACTTGATGTCCTAATTCGGGCGTACTTTACCTTAAAATATGTAAAACATATGATTAATATCAGTAAGCAAAGCTCTTTCCCGGACTTCACGTTAGCAGAGAATTATACCGGTTTCTTGGCAAACTAACCAAGCAATTCAGCAATTCATGTATGCACTGCGCCAACCAGGTAATATTCTTAGACGTTTGAAAACAGTAACCGCAAACCTTTGGTTGGGTTAGTGTACGTTAAGACAAACTACTTCTTACAGCTATGTCGCTGAGCCTACTCCTAGTCATGACTTAGCAGATGGCTTTGTCCTGTACATGATCTGTCTGTTTACTCGAGGCTGCAAAGAGGTCTGTATCAGAAGGAATGAAAAGCATTGGCTGACGGTTTATTTAAACGGCTGCTACATGCGAGGAAATGATAGACAGTGACAACAGAATGTGTGAACGGAAATCTAGTGCATCGCAGGCCACGGAAGTAAGCCACTTTGTTGGCCCGATTGAACTTTCACTTTATGGCTGGGTGACTGAAATAGGAAATGTGGCAGAGGAATTTATGAGGTAGCGGCTATTCAGCGTCCATTTGTTTAACCAAGCTGTCTGTGAAGTAATTGCATGATGCGTGGTACTGAAAACCTCCAAGAATCTGACTTGCTGATGAAGCTTCACTTTCACCTATAGCTACTTGTTTCTGCGTAGATTGCAAGCACATTGATGTTGTCCACATGAGTAAAAACACAATTGTTCCGGTAGCTTGGTACCTTGGTTCCATCCCTTTCCATTCTCTTTCTCTTCGATAAAGCTTTATCTGTTCAGTCTGATCATTTGGTGATTAGCCTCCAGTAAGGACCACTGGTTCATTACCGCTTCCGATGATGAACAGAACCTCAAATTTTGCGCATTCTTCGAAACATTGCTAGTCACTATTCATCATCATGCACTATGCGCTCGCCAAATGTGGACTTAAGCACTTTGACTATATAGGAAATAATAACGTCCAATTTACCACATAGATGTAACAGTTGTTCTTGTCGTTGTCACTGCATGATCTGTAAATATATATATATATATAGTCTTACTTACATAAATTACTAAATCTAAAGTTTCACATCTTCACCTGATGTTGCCAACCGTTTTGACTTAAAAAGCTACCCGATCACAAATGCTTTTGTAGAATAGCATAAAACGAGAAGAATCACCTCTATTTGCGGGACAGAGAATAGAGCACTCCTTTAGATTAGAAGCAAGAGAAGCAAAATGAAGCGTCACAGTTAGTTATCTGTATTTCAAGTTGAACGAACTCAGGCATTAACTGCCAAACCTAACGCATAACGGATGAAAGAGCGTTTTACTGAACTTGCATAAGGTCATACAATTATCACAATGATTTTATGCATCTCAAATATATCATCCAATTACAGACTTTCACTTATGTTTCGTTTTCATGTTGAGCATCACTCACATTTAATCGCAGCGTTCGCATTCAAACAGATTTTGCAGCCAGCCTCTTTTTTGAAAACAAGCACAAAACTCGAGTTTCGCTCTCGTTAGAGCTCGTCAGTAGTACGTATCCTCGCCACTGCCAGGATTTGAATTCGGCCAGGCTTCCATGAGGTAACCGTGTTGACCACTAGGCACGACTGAATTATCAAATCTGAACGCTGCAAAGTTCATCTGAATGTGAACGCTGCGATCAAATATGAGTGATGGTCAACCTGAAAATAAACCAAATCCCCGACTACTCTTTCAGTTGAGTTTTCACTTGTTTTTACCTGAATACATCCCTTTGTAGTATGACGGGCAATTTTCTGTGTGAGCAGTCTATTGCGCACATGCGATAACAGAAGAACAACTCTCAATGCCAGGAAGACGATGAATCGGAAGCAACTATTGGAACAGTGTATACGCACAATATAAGAATTGCCACCCGGGTGAATGACAATGTGCTGCTTTCCAGTGTGTTGAGTAGAAGTCAGCCGTGTAAATGGGCATAAGCCTACCTGGTTCTATGTTCTAACATAACCTGTGTGGGGTTTCATCCGATAAACAGCCTCGTAGGCCAAGCGTATTTTGCGACCACAACAGCTGATGGCATGACAAATGCGAGGATGAGCATACCCTGGCGGCAGTTGCTCGGAGATGGAAAAGTTTGGTCGTTTCTGGAGGAATTCTAGGACGCAGCCGAAATGGTCGAAATCAACAGCGACAGTGGGTAGCTGACCGCCCTGTACACGGTGGTGAGTAGCCGAGTGAAGACGCTTCTGGAGGCAGCGTGAAGAGGTCTCGTGAAGATGAAGTGGGCGGTTGCGAAGGAGGCGCTGATGGCTGCGTTCGACAGCCCAATGGACCGCCAAGTTATTCGGCGCTTCAAGAGGGCTAGGCTTGCACGAGTACGCAAGGCTAAAACCTCCATTCGCACAGTTCTATTGTTTTAGTCCACGGTGGAGAAGTACGCTGAGGTGCTAACGAACGACGATGATTCATACGGATCATGCAAATGAATTTCACACGAAACCTCGCACAGGTTATGCTAGAACGTAGAACCAAAAATGTGTACACACATTTACAAGGTTGACATCTAGTCAACACACTGGAAAGAAGCACATTGTCATTCACCCGGGTAGCACTTCTTATATTTTGCGTATACACTGTTCCAATAGTTGCTTCCGATTCATCGTCTTCCTGACATTGAGAGTTGTTCTTCTGTTCCCGCATGTGCGCAGTAGACTGCTCACACATGAGGTGGCCCGTCATACTAAAACATGATATGGAGTCAATGGTAGTCGCTATGGTCATCCTCTCTAACTGGTCGTGAAAGAATACGCTGAACACCACTATTTGAATGAATACATACCGAAACATCCATCCTTGCCATGAAGCTGCTGGAGTCAGTAGTTTAGTGTGAGACTTTTAAAGCCGAATTGTGAGAAGCGGAGATAAATAAACCAGAAGTACAAACTTGGTATTTGTAATTACACGGTTAAAAACTTTCACAAACGTTAACGATTTTTCTAGGCTTCTACTAGCAAAGTGTGCAAGATTCAAAACTAGGTTGATCTGTTCCATGACACAGCTGTAGGACGATTTGTCTACTAAATATCGATTTCAGAACTAAAATTTTTCAAACATTAGGCAAACAATATGACCAAAACTGTTGGGGTACGACTGAACGAAACGGTAAAGGAGATCAGGTGATTCTCAGAATTGCAAACGAGATCCTTATCACTTTTATTTCACAAATTTTTTGTTCACAACAGATTCCTGAGGCGCCAATTAACTGTCTGAAGTTTTGTACTAAACTTGACTGAGATTTTGCTTACAAACGGTTTATGGACATGGTTGGCAATTAATGAATCTACTACTGAAACTCAAGGTTTCAACGCACCTTCAGTGTTTGTCTGAATCTAGAAGACTGACGTGATAGCCTGCGCATTGTCTTCATGGCCACTGTGAACTCGGACAGATAACGTTTGTAGAGCGCGGAAAACGTTGATTCTACAGGCTGATGGGTCGGACTGAAAACAGAAGCTTGCCTTTGAATCCCGCTATCCGAGGGTTCGGATAATGAATCCAGCAAAACTACAAACGGCAGACGGACGTAAATATCTCTCTGCGAACGAGTAGAACGGATCCCTGGTTTTAGGAAGACTTTCAAACCACTATCCATCCGCTGAAGCATTTTCATATGTACAGAATACAGGTCGGGAAGACATCTCGGGAAAAGAAGGCTGTTTAAAGCAAAAAGAAATTGAGAAGCGAACTGTAACCAGAATAAGTCGGAAATCTTTTAGGGAAGTTACACTGTCCTGATGAACGTACGAGATTCACAAACTCTGTGAATTTTTTTACTAACGTCAGGCCATCGATCGTATGCACCTAGTACCATTGCGGGTTAATCTGCGTGCATCATTTATAATACAGATCAGCTTTTAGATTTCACCAATCGGCCAGTCAATTTGCCTAATTCCACCCCGATTTTGTGCAATTTTGTATTTTTTTCAAATGACCCTAACATAAACAGCATTTCAAAGTTACATATTTCAGATAAACGCTAGGTGTCCTGAAGTCACTCGCACTCTGTAAACTCCGACTATACAGTTTTGACCTCGGTAGAATAGAGTACAGAATTCGCTGCGTACATCACCGAAAGAAAGAGTTTCTGTTATCGAAGTCAATTCATGCATAGCAATCAGTAGGAGAGGAAAATGCGTCTAATTGGTTAAAATAGAAACCAAAAGGTAAGATTTTAGAATTCGTGATTTGCAGACAGTACCAGGAGCTTTAAGTGGTAATAATGTCGGTTGCCCGCTGAGTATCGGAGAGAATTGTAATACAGTAATTTTATCTTTTTTCAAACTAGAGTTAAGCAAAAAAAAATGAATTCTCGGGTATAATCTCCGAGAGCTACGTCCATGAACCGTCTCACAACACATGACGATGGTTGAAATGGAGCCAGGAGAACAAAAACAGCTGAAACCTTTAGAAATGTTGTCAGTAAGATTTTTCGAGTGAAATTTGATAGCGAGAATGATATAATGCTTATGTATAATACGGCTGCACAGGCCCAGAAGACCCACAAATTTGCTTGAAAGCCTGAGACCACGTGAAAATAGGATGGACTAATAGGAATCCGTGGAATAAATAATTACGTATGCGTTATTAGTATTTGAAGGTAGGTCTAAAATCACATTACAGAATACTTCATCTGACAAACCAATACACATCTTGAATATATATTAATGCCACTTTTCTGAGAAGTTGTACATCACGGATAGGCAACTCCGTGTGCTGTGGCATACGCTAATGATATCGAGGACGAGATCCATTAAGAGACGGAAACGAAAGTTCCTACACATATGCAAGTCATGAACATTTGATTATCAGTTCAGGAGAGAGAACCTTATAACAACGATGTGGAATTGGAATGATCGGAACTAGGTATACCATAAGTAGCGTCTCCACAATGTGTGAAATGCACGGTTCTTTCTGACGGTCGAATGTCGCCTACTTTAGTAAAGAAAATAAATGTTCAAAGAACAACCGCTTAGTTTATGCCAACCATCGTATTCGCAGAAGATTAAGGTAACGTTACTAAAGCAGCAACATCATAATCTTAGGGAGCAATCAATTGGCGAGTTAGTTATACATGGTTGTATGCTTCCATTTTGTAACGGTTGATACAACCGCACACACAGTTTGACAGCCAGCTTCACTGCGGCTTCTACTGCTTCAGTGTGTTGACTAAACTCATCCCATGAACAATTCAACCAAGTGAGAGAAACCCCCACCACTGTGATTAGTTACATGCCATCTCTTCTAAAACGTTCAGTTGTCTAATTTGAGAGCCGTGACAATCTAATCCTAAGTTGATGAACTGGCTGTACCAGGCCAACTGCTTTCATTTTTAACGCCAGTGTATTGTCTGTTTAGCTGGTGCTTTATGGCAATCTCTTGTGTTACTGACAGACTGTGATCGCCGTGTATGAAGACTGACATCCTCCGAACATACTACAAATACCCAAAAGTGCACTTTCTTGAAGACTGTGCAAACCCCATTATCAAAACTTTGCACTTAA
Source organism: Paragonimus westermani (assembly GCA_008508345.1). Taxonomy (NCBI): domain Eukaryota; kingdom Metazoa; phylum Platyhelminthes; class Trematoda; order Plagiorchiida; family Troglotrematidae; genus Paragonimus; species Paragonimus westermani. The sequence goes on from QNGE01000023.1 coordinate 539,268, forward strand.
CCGTAGCCTTGCTCAAAATATAACAACAACGTCATCATGGCCATCTCGGATAGCGTCTCTAACCAGCGGTTTGAGTGATCACGAGGACCCCATCCAGGCAAGCGACACCTCCCACTGTGCTCAATGGAATACCCAAGGTCTTCATATTTTGTGACCACACTGTTGATTGACCACCACGCGGTTTTACCCAACTGGTAGTGGCCTCAGTATATAATGACAAGTACGGTAAACGCTCAGCTGGCATACGGAACACGTGACCCAACCATCGCAATTGATCGCGCATCCCGAACGTTCCGGAATACGCGCCGGCGAACTGTCACATTGCTCACGCGATCAGTCCACTCGATGTCGGCCAATTGGCGGAGACAACGATGGTCAAACACTGTTAGCCTGTTGATATCTTCTTTGTGAACAGGCCACGTCTCCGAACCATACAGCAAAATGGGACGCACACAGGCATTACAGACCCTTCCTTTGAGCGACAACCGAACGTCTTTTCGACGCCACAGATGACGCAGTTAGGCAAAGGCAACTCGTGTCTTTGCTATCCTCGCTGGTATCTCGTCAGCAATATTACAGGCTAACAAGATATTGTTACCCAATTTTGTGAAACTGTCCACAGCCTCAAGCGGATTACCTGCAATAATGAAATTAGGGGTGGAACTGCCCCAGTCTTGAAGCAGCACTTTACATTTTGAAGGTGCAAAGCGCATTCCGCACAAATCAGCCCGGTCACTCACCTTGTTCAGCATGGTCTGCATGTCTTCGGCAGAGGGGCTAAGTAAGACAATGTCGTCCGCGTACTCCACATCGGTCAATATAGCGCCAGGAAGAAGCTCAACACCAAGCCCACTGGATTAGCGAAGCACACCCTCCAGAATGTCATCCATGACAAAATTGAACAGGAGGTGGGAAATCGGACACCCCTGACGAACAGCATTAAAAGTGATGAGCGCCCGAGACAGTTGTCCATGAACTCTCATCTTGCTTGCAGAGTGAGCGTACAGCGATCGCAATAGATTCACGTATTTCTCTGGTACTCCCTTGCGAAGGAGACAGCTCCAGAGAACGTTACGAGCAACTGAATCGAATGCAGCCCTCAGGTCCAAAAAGACCACGACCGTCGATTGTCTATGTGACTGTCGATGTTCCAAGATCCGTCGTAAGGTAAAAATGTGATCAACACACCCCAGACCAGATCTAAATTCTGTTTGTTCCTCGTGTACCAGACTTTCTCTGGGCTTAGTGAGCCGACGTGAACTGAGGCCAGTAATTAACTTGGACGCCAGAGACACCAAACTGATGCCTCTGTGGTTGTCACATAGACTTCGAGACCCCTTTTTGAAAACGGGAATGACTGTTGATAAGCACCAATCACGAGTTACATCTTCAGCCTCCCAGATCGTCTGCAGAAGTTTTGTCAGTTCTGATAACAACCTCACCCCACCATACTTGAAAAGGAGGAGGAAGCTTATTACGCTTCAATAACTGAAGCTCCGGGACCACTTCTGCTTCCGACGGAGGACCGTCTGGAATGTAGTAGCTGACCAATCGAGTCCCGTCTCCCACATGATCTGGTTGAGGCCAATTGAACTGTTCTTCAAAATGTCCAGCCCACCTGTCAAGTCAGCGCGACTGGCTGATGATAAGTGAACCATCTTTTTCAAATATGGCCTCACTTACACGGACTTGACGATCAGTACAACCACGGATCAGGAGTAAAAGCCTTCTGTTGTCCCCAGATAAAAGGACCTTTTCCATATCTTCCGATTGTTTGACTAAGTAGTGCCCACGGTGTTTGCGCAGCTTTTAGTCAGCTTGCTTTTAAGTTCTCGACGGTCACCATCATATTCAGAACCAGTTGGAATAGAGCGACGTTTTTCATAAGATTTATCGACGAGACGGAAATTCAGTTCTGACGAGACTGAACAGCTCCTTCGGAACATGCCTGTTCATGGCATGCTTTCATGGCTCCGGCGATCTGCTCCCAGTGATTGTTAGGATTCTTCATCTGACACGAACTGGGCAACGTTTTCACCAACGCCTTTTGGTAAGCTTTCTTTAGATCCTCATCGCCTGAATTCCACTTAAACACCGTGCATTTACGAGTGTAAGTCCTCTGGGCAAACAACAAAACGAAATGGGCACGCAAAACGGCATGTGGTTGCTTCAGAAGGCGCCACAGTCTTTAACACAGTGGCGCCACCTGTAACGAACTGCTGTATGGTCCAATTGTGTCCACGGCTGAGAAGCACACAGAGGTCTCCAAGTAACACAGTGCTTCTTTCTGTGTTGGAAAGTAGTGCTCAAACTAGGCAGACCGTTAAATGCGCACAGCTTTAGTAGTCTTTCGCCATTGTCAGTGCGTTGTGCCCGGACACCAAACATACCTCCTAGCCGCTTCTCATCCGAAGAAAGACGACCAAGCTGAGCATTAAAATCGCCCGCTAGTATGATGATGTCTGAGTGTTTAGACTGCCTCAGAAGGTCAACGAGGGCGTCATAGAACGCATCCTTGGCAGCATCCGGACAGCTGTCCGTCGGAGCGTACGCCGATATAATGAATACACAACGCCTTTCTGATTTGCGTCGACAGACTTTTACCGACGTATTGAGTCTGACAGCGCACAAGCGACTGTTCACTGGGATCCAATCGAGCAAACATTGCTCTGCTCGGGAACTCAGCGCGATTCCCACTCCAGCTCGACCGTGAGATTCAGCTTCGGCGTCACCAGAAACCCTGAGACAGAAGCGCTTGAATCGACAGCTAGCCAGAGGTGAGCTCAAATGGATAACTGCGGCAGAATATTAGACTCACGTCCCCGACACAACACACATCAAGCTTCAGACTTAAGAGAGTACTTGCCAGAGCAGCTTGCTGACCAATTTGTCACAGAGTGCGGACATTGAAGGCGTCAATGTTTACCAGTTGTCTTGGCCTCAGAAAACAATTATCGCCCGAAGGCACATGGAAGGCAGAAGAAATAGGGGGTAAAACGGTAGGAGAAAGTCGTGGTCGGTTAGTAATGTCACTGTTGAGAGAACGATAACTTCTGATACTTCCCGGTCGTTTATGCCGCGGAAGGGGGTTGACTTGAGGGACCCCACCCCGAGCCTCTGACTCAAAAGTCTGACCTGCGAGACAACAGGATATAGGGTTTTCTTGGGGGACCCTACCCGGAGCCAATGACTCAAGAGTCTGACTCACTTGGCAGTGAGGGGCTTGCCTAGCCCGAGGGCGCAGTGAATAAGACAATAATGTCTGATTCTGAACACTGCTGCGCGCAGCGGATGTACTCGAAGCTACATCAGGCTTTTGAGAGATATTTGATGTTTTTCGACCGTATTGGATAATACGCCGGCGGTCACGGTCAACCGTTGGGCGATCGGAGTGCTCTTTGTTTAAGGGTACCTTTTCTAACCCCCTTCTTCCTGATACGGAAGACAGCAGTGCCGCAACTATAAAAATAGTTCTGCTGTATGCCCATAGGATCGTGCCTCACTGCCTAAGCACTCCTACGCGGTCAGCAGTGCGACATACAATCCTATGAGTGTAACTGCTTTTCGTCTGACTGCTCCCCTTTGGCCTGTCTGACAAGGTTGCACCTGGAAGGACCGGAGTCCTAGTCAGCATAGCCCGCCGGATCAAAACAGTACACAAGCCCGACCACCTCGCCAAGGTGGCAGCATAATCCGGGAATATAACAATAACTAACTAACTAACCGGATCTTGAATCCACCATTTTCAAAAGGCAATGTCACTAGGTTTTCAGTTGCTACGAATCTCCTTTTTCATTCTAGTATTGTGAATAAACATCAGTGGTGAACATGCAGTGGAAAGGTATCAATATGCAGTAGGTTACAAAAAGCCAAGATGGGGTGTTATGTCATAGTGTTTGTTACGCAACAATCTGAACTACTAATGAATGGCACAAGGACTCTCGGATGCCGCCTGAATGGAATGGTGCACAGACGAGTAAAGTTGTCACCAAATGCCAAGAGATCTTGGAATTTTACACGACCGCTTTACGGCAGAAAAATACTTAATTGGTTGTAAGACGACTTACACAGAGTATGTGGTCTCGAAGCACTAAGTCCAATTGTCACGTTAACGGTACATTTTTTATTCACTAATATTTATGATTACCGGTGCGTAACCGGGGATTTGGTTTTTTGTCAAGTTGACCATCACTCACATTCGATCGCAGCCTTCTCATTCAGATAGACGTTCCAGCCAGCCGGTGTCTTCCGAAAAGAAGCACTAGACTCGAGTTTCGCTCTCATTAGAGCTCATCAGCAGTGCATATCATTGCCACGGCCGGCAGTTGAACTCCGGCCATTCCAATCATGAGGAAACCGTGTTAACCACTGCGCCATTGACCTCACATTAGGCACGACCGAATTATCAAATCTGAACGCTCAACCACTCTCGCTTGTGAGCAATGATCAGGTTGCCCGATCGTCTCGAGAGGAGACANGAATGTCCGGAGTTCAAATCCCGGCCGTGGCAAGGATATGCACTACTGAAGAGCTCTAATGAGAGCGAAATTCGAGTCTAGTGCTTCTTTTCGAAAGAGGCTGGCTGGAAAGTCTATGTGAATGCGAACGCTGCGATCAAATGTGAATGATGGTCAACTTGAAAATAAACCCGACTGCTCATCAGATGTGAAGTTAGTGAGATAAACGACTTCATTTACAAGTGGTGAAATTCATTTTTTCCTATAGGCAAACAGTATACACCCGATGAGTTCTACAAGTCGCGCTAATCAATGACAGAGAATGCACTTCACGAATTATGACCAAATGAGTAGTATGCGCTTGATGGTCAAAATTCGTCGGAAGCACAATTCCGGATTCTTGGTTGTTGCCGCTCATCAGGATTACATACCCGGTGAACTTCGGCCATGCCTGCTAATATAGGAACATCAAATTCCTAAGACTACATTCTAAATGATTTGTGTCAGTTGTGTTGTATATTTCATACTTACTGGAGTCCATAGATCAATGCGGATGTTAACAACACTGATTAAAACTGTACAGGAGCCAATTCTGCCTCAAGCTTCCAGTAGGATATGCGGTCGAAGTTCACTGGGTAAACTCATGAAAGATGAGTGGCAACAACCACGAAACCGTTCCTATGCTTCCGTCGAACTTTGATCATTTCATGAAAATCATGGTGCCATCTGAGAGTTTGAGGCAGACTGAGTTTCTGCATACTGTCGCCTAGTGCTGTTAACATCGCCATTGACCTACAAACTCCACTGAGTCCGAGATAAATTGAACGAAACTTTGAAACGTTAGACAAAGCCTACCGGAGTTCTTTCAAACGGACACCGCTCTTTGTACACACCGTCTTGGCTACTACCTCGGAGAATACGTAGAGAGAACGGCAGTAGCTGCGTTCGGTGATGATTAGTTCATCCAGAATACGGCCTATGATTTCACTGACTCGACCTACTTCGCTTTTTGTGAACACCGGACTGTTGGATGTTTGTTTGTCCCCGTTGTTGATGACTGATACATCATTCATTGCAGCTTCGGGTTTTTTCACTATTGAAAGCAAAAATAAATTCGTGTGAATAATTGAGAATGTTGCATGTCTGTAGATGTTGAAAACAAGGTCATACACGTAAGCTCAAATTAAGTGCATTCACTTTATTGGGTCGTACAGAGTAAAACCGTGCCGTGGATCGTATCGCATGTAAACACTTTCGGATTGACACCAGGAACTTGGTGTGCTACTTCAGTAACTGTAAAACACAAAAGCTTCAAGTTTCCTTCTATCAAATTCACTGGACAGTAGGAAGCTGAAACTGAACGCTTACATAAACACTATTTGAGACCCCTTTTCGAGATATACTGATAGATCGTTCCCTCACAATTAACACACCATAGATTGCATCTTCTGCTGTGATAGCCATGGGTTGCATCCGTAAATCAACTTATTCTATGGGGTCGTTTTCTGTGTGCGTTTGTAATCAATAAACTTTAAAAAGGTACTTCTTTCTTGCCAGAGTTGTCCAGAATTGATTACTGTCAGCATAACTTGAAAATATGAGTTCAAATTTCAACATCCCTCACTTGGTAGTCCAACGCTCGTTCCAAGAAGTGTGATCGCAACAAGCCGTTACATAGCAAGGTATAACGGGTTTACAGATTCGATAGTTTGGAACTGGGCGATGGTCACTTAATCAGAACGCTGGTGATGAATGAACTAACTCAGAAGTGTATCGGAAACGCATTCAACCTACGTATACCGGCAAAGATTATGTTGGTTTTGTCACAATCTTGTTGAAACAGTTAACCAATATGTTGTCCTCAGTTACAATCTACATTAAAATCGCCAAAACTTGCTGTTCACTTATGTAATTAGCTCTCGGTCGAAGGAGTACCTCTTATAAATTCAAAATACTACTCATTAAACCATTCCGTTTCAAGCACTCTCTGCTGATTTACTTACGGCTACAGCGGAATAAGTATTGTTAATGTGGGACGGTGTCTGTTTCAACGAACGAACAAACACCTGATCAACTAGGTGAGTCGGTCAATAATCCAATCAAGTAGATAGATGTTTGGGAAACCCCAGTACATCGATTACGAAAAATACACTAGTGAAAAGTCATACTTGCTACTGGTCAAATCCTTCAGGGTATTATAACATGACAAAGACTTGTTGATCAGTGAAATCCTGTCGAGTAGACAGCGGCAACCAGTTCTATACGCTCAACAAGCCATGGCTATGCCACCTGCTTAGTTGGGAGATCGATCTTTCCGGGGCATCACTGTTTAGACAACTAGAGGTGCCAGCCACCCTATCTTCAGTCAGGCTCAAGGCCGTTGAGACAATGATGACGATTACGATCATCAGCACCAACTAAAAGTAATTGTGCTATCAACCTCAAAGCAAACACCTTTCTTATCAGCTTGACAATGTATATCCCTACGTTAATTCATCCATCTTTGTGTTCTCCCAAATGACAACAGACTACGCTGTGGTGCTCATCCAGTGTCTCAGCAGATGCAGTCGTACACATGCATCAGATTAGCTATAATATATCTACCGCGTTTATGTGATTATAGAACAAAACCACCACCGCTTTTTTTCTTAACTACAATGCGCATCAAAATGCCATAGAAATAGGGTACAGGTTAGCTCGCTATTTTCAAAAGTTTATGAAAAGTTTTATATTTGTGCAGCGGAAGTTAGCACCTCTTCCAAAATTTCTAGAATCCCACCTCATTACTTCATGCCTATTCCGATTATAGGATTGATAGAGTCTTTCCGTGTAATGAGTTCAACTGTTTATTCACATTGTTAGTTAACAATAAATGGTTATCACCGTTAAACAGACAAGTAGTAGCTTTTGAGCTACCACAGACTTTCCAGACAGTTCAAACCAAAAAAACAGCGCTTTTCTATGACAACCGTGTCGACCGCTGCTCTGTTGGCGTAGGGTAAGACACGATCACTTTAGCCCCATCATACGTTCGGTCACAATTTTCTGTCAGTTGTATTCAGTTAACGGACATACACTAATCAATAGTGTCAGGAACAGCGAAATATGGTTCTTATTTTTCTTGCTGGAATTAGCTGGTCTTTTTCCCCAATCTACAGTCGTAGGACAGCTCAGATTTCATTTCAGAGATTATGATAATATTATTTCAAGTTCAATGATACACTGAACCTTGCTCGTCGCACCAGATTCATCTTTTGTAATAACGCAATGTTTAGAAAGCAATGCATTAAGTTGCAGTGTGTGGATTTTTAGACAGCCAGATCCGTAGAAGTTACCGTTGTTTTTTATTACAAAGCGATCTTATACGGTTTTGTCTTTGTGTACGCGACTAGTAACAATCAGCGGTGTTACAAACTCGGAATAGTCGTAATCTAGTAAGGTCGGTGAGAGGGGTACCCAGAAATCAGAGATACAGACATACATTGGGTGGAATGTCACACAACCTACGTGCATCCGCGAAACGCCCAGACACAGGGAGTTGGCTAAGCCTGTCACATTTGTTGGTACTTTGACGGAGTCGTTAGCAGGTGTTTACAGATGGTCGTTATCGGTTGGGATAAATATGACATTAGCAAATGACATTTTTTAACGGTTCCCCAACAGGAATTATCAACATAAGTGGCCACCATTCTAAGAGGTCAAGATTACAGTAGATAACTGAGTTTGTTGTGGCCCATTTCCCAATCAGTGTTTAGGTAAGCCGGACAACAACTGATAACACATTCGATTCCCCACAAATATTTGAAAAACCGCGAGTTATAACCTACTGTCTCCCTTGTCCATCATCAACAAGTTAGTGAACTCGAGAACGACGTACCTCATTAGTAATTTGCTGACTAGCGGAAGCGTAGTTACTCTGGCGCTGCCTGACACACGTTTCTAATAGTTACGCATTATTGTGGGCAAACTACAGGCTGTAACTTATACGGAATGAACATACAACCGAAGCTCCGTTTATCCGCGAGAGTAACTTTAAACGAAACCAAACACGAAGTCAACACACCAACCCACCCTCCAAGTTAAATCTTGTTTGGCAATGAACGTTAACAATTAATAAGATCCGTAAGTGCAGTAATCAACACCCTTCGGCCCCTCTTTTCAATATATCGATTAAATCAGATATCACGCGGTGGATGATCTGCTTACCGTGGAGGCAAGCTCGTCACTGATCTGTCTGGATAAGGGACATTCTTGAATGAGAAAATTTTGCACTATTTATCAAAGAGATAAAAGTACGTTCAGCTGACTACACCAGATCGTGTGACCACGTAACGTGATATCTTAAAGTAGAATTTTATGTTTGCTGATGCACTTACTGTGCTCCGTTTTTGAAGTGAACGCCTGTTCTTGACTGGGCCTAACTTGTGAGGATGCATTTCCGGTTTTTTTGTTGATAGCGACCTCTTTGTTTGAATTAAACCCAACGAAACGGGAATGAACTGACTGTGACAAACACTGTCGAACAGACGACGATTGGGTGGCCACGACGGAAGGTGAACCCGGTGAGTCGGTTGAACTTCGTTCATCCTGGAGAAGTGTGGTATTTGATTGAATCTGCAGGAAGTTTTGTTATTTAAGCGTAGGTGGAGATAGGGTGATAAATGTGGAGTTTAAAAACACTAGCCAACAAACTTCGTTTTTCACTAGTAGTAATGCCGTTTTAAGAAAATAATCTTACAAGTATTCATGTATGATGCACCACTGTAATGTCCGTAAGTTTTTTTTAGCATGAACGACGAGTGTGATTATCATTGGATCATTTAGTGTGTACTTTGACACACGTATTTTGTACATAGTTCGGTGGTTGATAAGTTAACATTGTTGCCTCCTAGTTTAGTGATACAACTTTTGTTGTCAGACAGAACGGTCCACCACCACGGTAAAGTTGCATCACATGCGGAATGATGATCTTGAAATGTTGAACAGTCTGCAGTTTGCACTATTTTTCAATGGATGGTATTGTGGGTTAACTCCCCAGTCCTTGAAGAAAAAACGGGAAATAGTCGTTCTACATGAAGGCCTACCACCGTCCAAGCCAAGCTAAACCATCTTACTTATAAAACGATGTTATTAATCCGAAGCCTACATAATAAATCACTCACGAAAGCGCACAGAATGTAATCAGAACGTCAAAGTAGCCACGAACTGTAGGGGTATGAGTTGTCTAAAAAGGGGGGACAATTTTCAGGGTTTATGTTGTCAATAGCTTTATCTCAAATACACCTACCAGTTGAAGAACTCGAGTGTGAGGTATCCCAGTCTTCACCATTTATGGCTGTCCCTTTTTACCCTGAGACTGTCATGAGTTCAACAAAATGTCAAGTTCGCAGATCTTTTTCAATCTTCTGACTTCAGAACAATTGTTTGAAGCAGTTAAGCATCAGTAGTAAGCGTCAATTTGCTACCAGCGATGTCACTAGCGATAGTGACGATGACTGTCGGACCGAACGAATTCTAAGATAGTGTACCAACATGTAGATTTTCCAACCTGTGATAACAATGCGAACGTAAGCCCGTCAAAATATTGCAGCAGAACTTGCGTCACTACGTCAGCTTCATCGATGAAGGGCAATCAGCAATATCCGTGTTCTTATTTAAGAGACAGTCTCATACCTTGGAATTATAGAAATTTAGGTTTCTCCCATTAACTGTTCAAAATACTCCTAGATGCCATAAGGGGAGCAATCAATGAAACTCAACTGGGTCATTTGCAATAACTACCTAAACAACTTGAACTCACTTGATTTACCGAACACGCCCGAATGAACTTTTGTGGTTTGATTGGACTCTGAGTTGATAACGGTTGATCAATACGGTTCATATCCAACAATACTGATGAAACCAGACTGTTGGTATGCGGTGACTCAGTTTTCAACGTGGATTCATCCAGCAACAGTAGCGGAGTTCGTTCCACTAATAACCCAGATTCGATGTGATCTGGAAGGTTGCAAATTATTAATCTGTTAGTGAGAAGATTACGCAACTCTTCCGCTACTTTTGCATGACAAGTGAAAATTTTTTGGGTCATAAGCTTGTTGTCCAAGTAGCTTTGATCCAACACCTTCTCCCACAAACCGACTGATCTTATCACGGTTATCAATAGGTCGACAGCCATACTAAATCTCAAGTAATACGCAACTAGTTGAAAAGCCGAAAAGTGGAAAATTATAAATGCTTAGCAGTAGAAGAACCAAAAAGGAGACCTGCTGTGAGAAATAAGCATGCTTTTGTGATCACACATTTAGGGACAAAATTCCTATTATACGAACAATTAACTGAATACCGTGTGTGCTCAAGCAGACATCAATGAGACAGTCTGTGCTGCTTTTATCTTCCCAGAAGGGGCTTACCAAACAAAACAGACAAACGACGATCAGGTTATTTTGGTCATTCTACTACTTCCGCTAACGTGTTCCGCCACAAACTGGCGGAGTCATGATGCAGACAGTCTTAGAGCAGAATCTAGCCCACATATATAAATTACCTGGTAGCCGCCTTCACTTCTCTACATCAAATCATCTGGTGACCGGCTAAAGTAGACCTGCGTTAGAGAAACACACATCAAGAGTGCATGTAATGACAATTAGCGGTACACATGATCAATACACTTTTTACCCAACGTAATAATTGTATTTCCTTGAGCAGAGCAAATTATTCTCCAAAATCAAAAGCCTGTTGCATGTGTCAGCAAAAACATGTTAGAAGTTGAGTTGTTAATAAACTACTGTGCCTAACTGTAGAGAGATGACTTCGTTCCTACAACCTAGGTAAATAACGGGTGCGGATAAGCCATGCTGAGGTTAGTTCATTCTCAAGCAACTAACTAACAATTCCCATTCTCGAAATAACAGTTATACCATCACACGATGAAGGCCATCTCATCAACAGCATCAACGATATCGCCATCATCATACTATTCATGAGCCTAACCACGAATTACTGCGGCTGGAGCTGCTGTTCACCTCAACTGTGATGTGTAATGCCCCAGAGAAAGAAAACATCTTTGAGGGGTTAAAATGAATAAGGGAAGATGGAGCGAAAAGATTGAAAATGGTGTGAATGCTCGTATTAATTGCGACACACTGACGTCTTGAACAGCGTTTCTAATAAGCGACTTCGGCCACTACGAGGACCTCACCTAAACAGGCAACACCTGAACTCGTTTGCTCAGTGGAATAGTCAGGCTATTCGTATATCGTGACCACATTGACTTTCGTCCACCTGGCGGATTCACACAGCTGTTAGTGACATCACTATATACTGTTCGGCATGGTAAGCACTCACCTGGCAGATGGAGTACTTTGCACAAACATTGCAGGCTGTATAATGCGAGGAACTGGTGAATCGATTGTGCATCACAAGTGTTTCAGAATACGCACCGGTAACTGGTCGTATTGACAGTGAAACACAGCGTATCCTTTGATATGTTTCCGATCCATAGAGCAGAACAGGAGGCACACAAGCATTATTTATCACTCATTTCATCGATCACCCACCACCCTTGCGACACCAAAGGTGATGCAGCTTGGCAAAAACAAATCCCATCTTTGTCATCACTGATGATTCCTCATCACCGATATTGCAAATTGAGGAGGTAGTGTTGCCCGGGTAAGTGAAACCGTCCATATTCTAATGGATTGCCCGCAATAAAGAAGATAGAAGTGGAAATGTCCAAATCGTGGAACGGAACTTCGCAGTCTGCAAGTGCGAACCGCATTCCATAAAAACCCAGCACAGTCACTCACCCCGTTCGGCAAGGCCTGCATGGTTCCGGTGGAGGCGCTGTGTAAGACAAAATTCGCCGATTATTCCACGTCGGTCATCCCAGAGCCGGCAAGAAGCTGAACACCAAGCTCACTGGATTCCCCACACGCACCTGCCAGAATGTCGTCCGTGACGAAATTGAACAGGAAGGGTGAGATCGGACGCTGTTGACGAATACCACTAAAAGTGATGACCAACCGAGACAGCTGCCCATAAACCCACACACTGGTTGCAGAATGGACATACAGTGATCTCAGCAGATTCATGTGGTTCTCTGGAATTGGACTGCGCAGAGGGCATTTTCAGATGACGTTACGACCGACTTAATTTAGAGCGGTCTTTTGGTCTTCAAAGACTACGACCGTCGGCTGTCTTTAACAGTGCCGATGCTCCAAGATCCGTTTTAGTATCGAGCATATTCTCCCATCAGTGAATAGACAGGATTTTGAGAGTGAACAGAAAAGATCCGATTAAGTCCCATGCATGGACGATCTGGTACTTTAACGTGGAGGAGGTTTCAGTTTTTGATATTAGTTAGATATATTGCCTGGTCGACGTCATCAGAAGCCACGATGAATATGATCCTTTCGCCATTCTTATCTTCATGCTACACTTGTCCAGTTGTGCTCTATTAGTGTGTGATTTATGGTAAGATTTTTCGTATATCCATTACGGGATTCAACAGGACTACGTCAGTTTAGTCACGTACTCCATACACATTTGAAGTAAACTGTTAAAACAGACAGTTGTCGGGCGGAAGAAATTAAAATGCAGTCAGGTGATGACATAAACGCAGAGTACATTTTTTACAGCCAAGCTGATAGGAGTCAGCATTTTTTACCTGCCAGTTTGAGAACATTATACTCATCAGCACCACCGGCCGGAAACGCCCTCAGACAGACGTTGATTACAGCAAATTACTTGCTTGCTTCTTCGTGACTACACAATTCTTCAGTAGACCTTCCATAGCTGTTGATTAATTTCATTTTGTGATATATTTTCATTTAGTATTCCGTAGTTTTGTGTTTCAGTTATCAAAGATGGCCTGAACCGTAGTGCTCATAGGTGAAACTCGAAGACTAATGTACGCGAACGAGTGGATATATGAACCGTGCTACCTCCCTTAAAACAAACTTTCTGTAATTTCATGAATTACTATCAAAGAACATTATCGTCTACACGAATCTGTTCCAGGAAATGATGGTAGCTGCAACTCATGCTGAGAGACAAATACACTTGGGTGATCTTGCAAGACGCCGCGCAGTTATCTTCTAAGAGAAATCCATACATACACTGGGCCTCAAAGATTAGAAAGCTCCAAATGGGAAAAATACAAATCACTGCACTAGGGGAAAACAAAGCCAAAACTTTCGTTGTATGTTTAGTTTCAGCAAACTGTTAAGACACCCAGACTACGTCGATTTGCGAAAGATAAACTAACAAGATTCGTCCAAGGAGCACTTCATATAACTTCCAGCTCAAACAGGTCATGAATTTGGATTGTTGAAGTGTACAGTGTCATCGCAAGTCTTTCTAAGGTGATTGAAGTAACGTGAGCATATATAATGAACTCTACGTACTTGATCCCCCTCGTCAAACTAAACTAATGAACATCGGCAGTAATTGACACAACCAACAGTCGATTGTTAAACAAAATTCAGTAACCCTCACTAGTGGTATTTTCCGCATTTCGAGAGAATTTCAAATCAGCCCATTTCAGTAGGAAGCAGTAGATCTCAGTTTTCTTCCGTTAGAGCTCGTCGGTAACTTGCATTCTGGTCAACAAGGGAATTAGAAATTAGGGCACGCTTTCATGAGACAAGCACTTTGACCACTGCTCAGCGGACTTCAAATTAGACACCAGTGAGTTTGTAAGCACTCAGACACACTCGATTGTGCGTTTGTGCTTATATTGTGCGATTGCCATCTTAACTGTTTCAGCTACTGTAGTCAAACAGACCACGATTAAGACTTCTGTTCCAGGTGGCTTTAAAACTAATTGATCTGTTAAACAATACTTTGCTTTCCAACTTCTTATACGAAATATAAGGCCTACCTCGATTCTAGCCCAGGGAGGGTTCGTTGAAACCAATCCAAGGCTGAAAGTTAGTTTTGAATGCGATTATAGTGAAATGGAAACAATCACATTCACTGTCCTTGATTTTAGGATAACTAGAGTCTTTTATCACCTTCTGTCGCAATGAACGATGAGTCCCTAGCTGTCATTGCTTATCTTTGAGAAGAGATCGCTCACGTCTCCCATTACAGTTCCAAAAACCACATACTACTTTCAAAACAACGAAGTCTGTCTCAGTGTATATGGTCAGCATTTGCCGCTTTGTTATGATTAATAAGAAAAATGAGATCATTCATCTGGGACTGGTCAAATTAAATAATTCAATTCTGGTATTTGATCACTAGGAGTTTCCTGTTTTGGCGCCGGGTTTTGATTGCTCTCTTATCTCAACTAGTCTTTTATGATGCTATTTAATATACTGTACGTTTATGTGACACTTATTAACTCATCCGTTTAGGCTGAAAGACTAAATAAGTTGACTCAATTTGACGTGAAAGGGTGGACCAGAGGAGTATGCCAGTCCAAAACCAGCCTGTCTTCTGTAGCAGCAATTAATAAGAAATAGGAATCAATGTTCGAAGCATTACATCTCAGTTATCGTGACCAAACTGACACATTCTCTGGTCGTGCTGGAAATTCAGACCGGAAGCTGTCAGCGCGTCAGCTGAATCAGTCTAGTTTGTCACCGAACCAGCTAAAGGAAAGAATCACTTCAAATTCTATATGCGATAGAGAATCAGTTACAGTCTTGGTCACACACACACACGTTGTTACAAGTGTATATTGACAGCAGTGAAACCACACCGGTGATTAGTCAGGTTATGTAGATAGCAGGCCAGTCCAAATAGTTGAGCCCTATTTGTGTCATCTATAATCTCATTCAAATAAGTTCTTCACTATCAAGAGAATACAACTAACTGCACATGAAGAACGCTATGTTACCTGTACAATATGATGTGCTACCTAATACATATTAATCCATCGACTGGGAAACAACTAGAGTGCACAGACTTTTACCTGCGTTTTCTTATAACAACTCCTTTTTCGGAATCCGAGAAATTCTGCTCGTTCTAAATTGTGGAGAAGGAATCTAACGAGTACTGATGACCGTCTGAATGCTACATGTATAACCTTGCTGATCTATAAATTTCAATGTATACTCTGATGCCTGTTAATGTTAGTCAGTCATGACATATGAGTTTAACCACAGTTATTATTACAGCCTGTTGTATAGCAGTTAACTTGCTGCCTGATTATTTAAGGTTTGGAGGCAGGTGATGTACTGAAAAATTTTAAAGTCAACAAATCGAAAACAAAGAATAACATGCTTCTGGCAGCACTTAATGGAGTGACCGAATCGAACCGGTGTTACTGGGCCATAATTTTCGTGCTATCACTCTTGTACTACTTAGATACCAAGTCTTGCCCGCCTGATTTGGAAGGGTTGACTTTATATTCTAGGGCAATAACGTACCCGCATACCGAAGTCACATAGTTTACGAATTTCACACACAACAAAATAAAGGCTCACCTACTTAACCAAATCTGAATTATGTCAAACAGTCAGTCCAAAAACTCTCCACACAGTCCACAATCAGAGCTACCAATAGATTCTGAAGGCCGGGAGGACTTTTCTACAATTGTGGAATAGGGTGCTAATGTCGTGTACGGAGGGAAGGTTGTATGAAATGATGTAACTGATACGATAACCACCGAGACACCACCAGCAAACCAACGGATTGTTATCAAACCATATGGGTGGAAAATGTAATCAGCTACTCGTGCAATTACTGACAAGTTACAGACTAACGAGTGGCAGATATGGAGGAGTCAGTGAACCTGAAAGGTATCTTTTAACGATTGTGGTAGCAATCCAACTGTCAGTTAATGGCCGTTGACCGCCGAGCAATCCACTGTGTCCTTAGGTCTTAAACGCTTAAATAAAGATTGTTTAATTAACCAGCCCCTTGACATTGCAAACATACGGGTGTGATCTTCCGACCACTCGGAACAAATACATGTTTAGGGGCTGTTTCATTGTCACTCTGATTCCGACTGTGTTCGTCGAGTGATGCAAATTTCAGTTACCTATTCAGACAAAAGAATCACTTCAAACGAAATGGTTGAATAGCTACCACTGATAAGTTAGAGACCAAGATGACGGAGATGAATAACAGCAGAACAACACAAAAAACTATACCAGATTATCGGGAAGCAGCGGCTACCGATCTCCATTACTGTAAACTATCCGAACCCAACAGATAACTGAACTGACATTAGATGAAACAAAGAAATGGGTGTTGTTGTCTGCGCGAAAACTTTTTAACGTCTCACTTGATCACGACATACCTTTTAGTAGAACATCATAGATCGGTCAGGACAATAATTGCGGGACCAACTCCAGTATAAGACCGTTGGGTTTATGTTCTGCTGTTTCACTCTCGAGAAAAGACCATACAATGACTAAATACCTATCAATGCATTCCAGAAATTAACTCCTTTCACAGGCTTTTTTTTCAGCACAAGCGTCACCATGTGCCACTAGGTTACGGAAATCAAACTGTGCTTTACTGAATACAGCATTTACGTAAATGTTCCGAAGTATTGTTGTCATAGATGTATAGTATGAATAATATTTAACACCTAACCAAAATAGGTGTTCTCACAAATTATTCGATGCAAAATGGAGGGGACAGTTTCCAGTGCTCAGACAGCACAGCTCATCTATGCTCATCTATGAACGAAACGAACGATCAGGTTCAGTCAATATATGTTGGTCTGTGGAAGCCAGGACTGTTAATTAGCACCATTCTTGTTGTGTACAGTCACTTGGGGCCTGTTTTCAATTCATCTACTTAATAGCTATTGAATACCATTCTGTCCGAAAGTAATTAATTTTCATAAGAACTCACCACAGCTGTCATCATTCTACCCAACAATACATTTGAACAAAAGATACTGACTCACTGTGATGTCGTCAAGAAAGTGGACATTTCATGTAAGACCACAAGCTACCATACACAGAATAGCGACCGGTCACAAATCAATCACATCTGTATACATAGCTAACCTGAGTGGACAAGTTTAATGGTGAATTATCGATGTGGTGGCTCAGAAATAACAGTTAATTTCTCTTAGTTAACCAGTTCATGATATGAATCACCGTCGCTTTGCATTGTGGGAATTTCTTCAAAACTCACTGCTTATGTTGTTCTATCTACTTTTCTTCAGGAAAACCGTGACTCGCGAGTCCATGTTCCACAAGATAATCAGTCATCAAATTTTTGTATTTAAGGGCGAACATGTCAAGCTCGCTTTAAGTGCATTAACTTAAATGAAGTAATCGGTTGAACACACATGCTCAGTAAACGTCTAGCAATCCATTACTACTGAGCCGCAAGCAATGAGCACAAGGACAACTTGCCTGATCCATTCTGGTTGAACGGATGTTCAGCTAGTACACTTGTGTGCCCACATTACGTCGCGAGTGAGAATCCAACCTTCTTATCGTGAAGCCTGAGTCAGCCAATGGATTCTAACTGTCTGCGTAAACTTATTTCATTCGTTATTGCATACTGCCCCCACGATGGAATATGACGTGTCATCTGCATTTAAATTATTTAGTATTTTCAAGCAGATTTCATTTTTAGCAAGCTGCTGTGCACTCAAACGTGTTTTTTGGACAGTATTCATAGTTGCTCACAACCTCCACATTCATACGGACTTTTCAGTCGGCTCCCTTCAAAATGAATGCTTTATCCTCCAGCCTTACTCCTGTTAAAGTTTTTCATTACTTACCGTTAGGTCGACCATACTTGATTCTCACCAAGCTGAGTTTGGCGTGCAATTAACTAAGACCTATCAGCTGTGGCCAAGGTGAGCCACTATCTAACAGGTTGGTTACCAGTAAGAACATCAGTGGGGAAATGAGAGTGACAAACAATCCGTGTGTTTCGACTTATTAAGTGGGGTGTTTGGAAAAACTTTTGAATTTTGCGAGAAATTTAACATAAGAGATGTTGAGAATCAAAGGTGAAGCCAACAAAAAAGAGGCGTCACTTCAGAAGTGGATGCGACCAATTGTTACCTACACATAGGGTCCAAGACCGATAAACTATGTGAAAAATCAATTGTCATGATTGCCCTCGGTCTTTGGCCAAATCAACATGCCATCGCATTGCGGTACGTCTAACTAGGTCATGTCTAGTGATGTCAAATCACGTATGGGTCTCGGAGTTAAACTGCTGATGTGTAACATACAGGGAAAGGCGGAAGTTGATTCTTAAAGAAGCAGATGTTAAGAAGCCTGTACGTTCGTGTAAAACGCATTTAGCGGTACATGGCACATTTAACCGACTCCTTAGAGGCGGCCGACCTAAACAGTAAACCAATGTCATGATATCAACTGAGCGAAGTCTTATTCCCTGATTTTATCTCGGTAAGTGCCGTAGATCCATGCTACCTCAAAGCCCATTGTGAAGGAACCTAAACAGCACAGATATTCTATCCATACACACTGTACGTCCGCCCACTGTGAGAGATAGCCATAGGAAATAGAATGGGCTAGGTTGTCAAGGGCTGTACTGAGTGCGATATTACAGTAAGCTGAGTGATATGACTAGGCAACTCAAGAGTCACTGTGTTTCGTTAAGTGGATGAGTCCGTAGGTAAATGCCAAGCGAAGAGACACTTTCATATTTGCCGCACCTATGCTTCAGACGCATCGCAATTACCGCAGAGTGACCATAATCGAGGTTTCAAAAAATAATCAGATTTTAGTTTCGCAGTTAAACTTAAAGAGCCCCCTGATTATCAGTGTTACCCAATCTTTTTTGACAGGCAGCCAAAGTTGATAGTAATGCTTAACTGTCTCAGGTGTGCACCCATTTCCTCAAGTGACACACTCCTGCCAGGTTAGAAAAGCATGCCCTCTCCATCAGAACTTACGATTATCACCAAAACTTACCGGGGGACTGTGGAATAGAACGATCCGCATTGCTCACAGGGGTCGACGAAGTTTCGAAACTGGGGTCTTCTGTTGCAAGATTGATTGGATTTTTAGTGCTCTGCACCTGCGATTGGTTAACGCTGAGAGTTGCTTCAGCCGAGTTCCAGTCCAACTGAGTGTGTCTTTTTGTTACAGTCGATAGGAGACAAAATGAATCGGAACATTAATCTAGCAGTTATTTTGAGACAAGTTGAGTAATCACTCTACGGTATAAGAGTTTAACAGCTAGTAGGTTAACTGAACTCGACCCAAACTCACCTAAAGAGGGTTTTAAAAAAAACAGTTCTATGAGAGACTATTGCTGGCGACTTCCACAAAAGAATGGGGAAGTCGTCTAGTCCATTTTGACGGACACAACAGGCACTAATATCGCGTTTGTTATGACACGTTCCTAGAGCCATGTTTCACCTAACGAGTAGTTGAAATCTAACTAGATGTTTGCAGGGCAAAATAGTTGATGACTGTAGCAGTTGAACTTACATTTCCCTTCCACAATTGGTAGGCTGAAAACGGGAGCCGTGTCCCGCGGTAAGCGACGCTCGATTGTTATTAATGCACTGAGGACGAACGATCGCGCCATACTGCTCGCAATACTACCGACTAGTGAGCCAAGAGCATGTATATGGATGATTAAGTAACCGGAAGGAAAATACAGGAAATATTGGAGTGCAATTTAGCGTGAAATTTTTTTTATGTATAAAGAAAATGGGCACTGACAACCGCTGCAACCGTGATCTTCTGGGATCAGATTTTATATGCAAATGAATGCTGGTTGTCCTAATAAACTGTTCTCACACCATTCGCGTCCTTGGCTCACAGTACAGATACCACCTTCGGGCTACTCATCAGTACTAAACTGATTTGATTTTTTTTACTGGATGATGGTGTACCGGTTTGGAATTGAAAATCCTCTTCGTAGGGCCGTGTACTGTTTAGCTCGTGGGCCACAGTTTGATATTCAGCGTGCTGCGTACCACTGGGCTGTCATTCCTCTTAAATCGCTACACGGAAGTGTGCGATAATACCTATGTAGTCGTCGTGAAGACGTTCGCGGTCAGAATTCTCACTGAACACTTAACAAGTTGGAGTGTTGGTGACACCTGCACTAACGAAGTAGTTCAAATCGCTGATCATGAGGGACATTGATTGTCAGAAGCTGTATTGAACGTTCCATATCAGACGTTGTTTCCAGCCACGATTGGGTACACATAATCACCTTTGTAGTTCACATTATCCCTTGAAACGTGGGGCGAAAGAGTTTGAACGTCGGGAAAGGCTGCATATGACGTACAACACGCTAGAGATGTAATTGACCTGAATGCGTATATGACAAGTGCAACATGTTAAGAACCACATATGGACAGATGCATGGGAGTTGTAGTGATGGGATAATCATGATGATCTGTTTGATGGAGCGGCAGTCTGTGAGTTCCGGTCGAGGTCGTTCAAACCCTCAAAACTTTATTCTTGCACAACATCATTATCAGGAAAAACGTGATCATGATTCGCCATCTTTAAGGAACGTTGCTCGCGGCTACCGCGAAGCAAAGCCATTCTGATTTTTATTGAGTCACGTAAAGCGAACTGCCCTAGCTGCTGGGGCTGAAATCTACGGATATACTGAGGGATGAACAGTTAGCCGCCCAATTGCTTATCAGAGTGGTTGATACAAAAGAATATCACCGCTGTTTATGCATCAGCACCAGTGTATTGACTTGACTCGCTTGTGATTCCGCGTATTATTTTGCATCCGATATCAGCCCGAAGGAAAGAGGCAGGAGATTTCTTCCTGATTTCTACTAGACCAAAGCACAGACGTACGTATCCACACCTTGCGTGCGCGCAACAGAGCAATTGCTGTTAGCTTGACTTGAATTCATCTTCTCATCACATGCAGGGAACGTCACTGTTTATGATAGGCACAAACGTCCCCATGCCACTCACAGCGATGATAACACAGCCGGTCGCATAGTTTCCTTTTTCTTGCCAGGGGTCATCACGCGTTTTGGAAGCGCTTCAACTCTACGACCTCGACCTCGGGCGCAGTCCACAGCGATCTTTCTCAAAGAGCCAATAAGATTTACTGATCTGTTTGACAAACAGGAACCGCTGAGTGGAACTGATGACGTTAAAACCAAGCCTGAACGGTCCGAGGTAGTGGCGAAGGAATATTCCACATCAGACGGGCTGGCCGGACTAGAAAACTGTGTTCTATCCCGTTCCGGTGTGCAAACGTTTGTTCCAACCACAAGTTTATTCTGACTGATCTGGCACTGCCGCTCCCAACGATGTGATTGTTTGACCACCAAGTGCTCATGTTTTTTCCGAACGCGAACTCGGTGTTGCACGTTGTTCGGAGGATGCTTGGAAGAGAGTGGGAAATGTCCAAGTGAAATGGGAAAGGTGCTCTTTTGACTTGTACAAAATGATTGGAAGTTCTGAATTTTATAACACTGAGGTTAAAAAAGACACTAGGAAGATTGTATTCTACAAAATTGCTTGAACATGCGTTAAATCGATCCATCTTATGTTGCAACGATTTGTGAATTAAACCAGATAACATACTGAATACAACAGTTTTTTGTCTTGTCCATAAAACTCGCCGTTTGTTAAAACGTGGCAGAGAACGGCTGATAACATTGAATATTTCTTTACTAATAGACAGTTTTTCAGTGTTGTAATTAGATTTTTGCGCTGGATCACCAGTAAGTTAAGTTGAAAACAGCCTATCACGTTAAGTGTACGCCGTGTTCAAGTGTAATCACCGGTAGCCGGAGATAAGGATAACGTAATGAATTAATTTATTCAGTTGTCTTTAGGTCTATATGAGGTTTATTGTATCATCAGATATGATGAAGAAAGGGTATAACTAAAACGAATTAAGCAGTGGGATTACTGAGATCTAAACTTTTCATAAACCACAGGATGTTGATCAGCGTCGTTATATCTTAATGCTAAGGACACAGAACGTGAAGGGAGTGCAATTTAGGCCTTCAGAGATAACATATTAACACTTCTGCCACCACGGTACCTTTCTGTTGTTTCAGATTATATCGTAATAATATAAGCCCAACATTGCTACGTAATCTACGTCCCCATGGTCGGAGTTTGTGTAACCATTTAAACCCATGTTAGCTTCAAAAGTAAACTTTCAGTGTCTAGCAGTTAATATTGAGGTTTGTTCTAACCGACTAACCTCTCGATTGTTACTAAAAGCAATGAATCTCCTTCATCAGTTTTCCATTCCATATGAAGCACATTCATTAATAGTGTTGGGTGCTATCCATCACCCTACGACCGTTGGTGAAAGTCACAGAACTTCGACAGTCCTATCTTAGTTTACCGGCTAAAAACCTTAATATCTGAGCCTGGAGTAAGACATGATGTACGACTGGCCTTGAACACAAGGTGGACTTAAGACGACAGACTAAATACCTGTGAAAACTCACATTACCATTTGCATGTTGTGTTTCGATTACAACACTCCTGAGAAAGGCCACCCGAGGTGGTTGAGACGTAGAGTATTACAACTTGCTTGTAACGTTGTGTTATTCCCAATCTGTTTATCAATAACATGTTGTGTTTCATTGGGGAGGTTACGTTGGCAGTTGGCAATGTACTCACTACGAGCACATGCTTCGAGGGTTACTAAAACGATTTAATCACGTGAGTTGTCTTATTCATTTGAGATAGATAAAACCTCAAATAGACCATAGGTGTGGCAGCATCCATATATAAAAATTACAGTGTCAGGTTTGAAAAGTAAGTCCCACGGTTATGTTCAGTTATTAGCAGTTATTACACGAAGGTAAACGTCTTCTGCGCTACAGTCCACCAATTTAGTTTTCTAAGACCAACCAGGTCAACCTAGGTTGGTCTTTGTTCTCTCTTCACTGCTTGCTTATCTCTCAGTTTCAAAGATGGTGCTTTTCTTAACCCATACTGACTTGCGGAAGTACAGCACGCAATAGGCTTTACAAATGTTTTCTGTTTCACACATCCATTTGTTCTTTTCTTCCCGTTTGTGAGTTTTAAGTAGACGCTCTAGAGTGTACAACACAATAGGGATTACTCTGTACTGTCAACGCTCGTTTCCAGTGTCATGCAGAAGACAGTCAGCTGGTAAACTTGCATTCTCACCAACTGAAGTCCAGCCTCACCAACAACCGAAAACTCCGACGAAACCACATTAACGTCATAAGTGACGATGCACCATTGGCTTAGACCTATTTTTATCATAACTCTTGTGTCAACTCGTCGTAGCTCCCCGTTGTGTGTTCACGTTTATTTTTACATTTTCTAACCAAAGTGAGGTTGGCTTTAAAAAAACCATCCCTCATCACCAAGTTTTCGTCCATTATGGAAATGAAGTTAAACATAATGCACAAACTGTAAACATCTCGCTAACTAGGTGTTGATTCAACTTATCATGCAGGTAGGTAGTTACATCCGACGAATGGGTATACGAGTTACACATGATAGCAAAATACCATTTTTGAGTGCTTTCTATCACCTCATTAATACTGTCAGGTTAGGTCACATAATTACAACGTTTCTTTCACTGAGTCAGACTTGCTGTTATCTCTTTGCTTGTGAACAACCCATATCCATTATACCAATGTGAATGACTGTCACGTTGACTGTTTATTCGCTTAATCCGTACACGTGACTCGTTTTAATTCAACATCAACAGAAACCGCTTATCTGTGCAGTATTTAGATGGATAGGTCCTGATGAGAAAAAAATAATGTCGTCGAGAGATTCGTAGACCTGAAACGTCAGTTATTGTTTAATTGTTCCAAGCTTCGTTCAGTCTCAATGGATAGTATAGTTCGGTTACTGATCATAATCAAGCATGCATCCGTCTTCATTGATCTACGGTGATTTTTACGTTGTAATCATTGTCTGTTCAGTCAATCTGTTGTAAATGTAGCGTCTATGTGACCACATATGTAACTGGTAACAGTAGGCTAGAGTACAAAATAGATTAGGTGTTTGCAAAAACACTACTTGGTTCGCGGTTTTTAATCACTTGCATGAAATTGTAGACAAACATGTGAATCACTGAGCGCTTGCTGACAACCTATTAGAATAAATGCTCGTTACAGAGTGTAACAAACTGCTCAACCATTTTACTGAGTAATCAAACATTGGTAGCACAAGTTATAGTGTATGGCCACTGGGAATAAAACATTTAGTCTAACGTTCTGAGTCAAATAATTGATCAGGTACTCCAACAAAATATACCAAGACCGTAGGTTGGACATTCCTTGGATTTAGTGTAATGTGAGCATTCGAAGTGAAGATACCAAGGTAGGAATATTATAAATTCTAGGTAATGTTGCCAGCCAGAGCGAGTTGCTGCAAACTTTTCATGAACGAAGATTGTGTTTATGTGGTATAGTACAGGAATTTTAAAAGTGTCAAGTATTAGTCTTAGAAGAAATAAGATTAGCCTTTGTAAGAGCTTCCAGGTGACCAGATTCTTGGATATACTTGTTATTGTCATTTTCGCCAAATCACTTTTAGTAGTTATCAGCCAAACTGGGATACGCCGCAAGATTTCGGTGTGGAATGCACCGGCCAAAAACCTGACGTTTTTTAAACCACAGGTATGGACAGTTTGTTAGCCATTGTGTGAGCTGGCCAGCATACGTATCTAATAATTTGTTGATGTTTTGGGGGGTTACTTTTCATTGTTCTTTAGCAAAATATGCATTGTTTACTTAGCTCAGTCGTCTTCAGGCATTGTCCCCGTTGTTGGGCAGTGAAACATGCAACGGTTTTTGATTACGGTTGAGGCGACTGCCCGGGAGCCTAGAAGCTCAAGATGTTTGCTGATGAATTACGTGGGATGCCTGTTTAGTAGGAGAGGCTCTTGCATCAAACTAGGCTCTTCTGGTGTGTGCTCATCAGGATGAATCTGGCGAACACAGCTAAATAATGTGTGTAGTATCTTGCATTTCTTAGTCGACATGAAGTTATGAAGGAGTCCTCATTCTTCTGTAAGCGCTTCCGGCAATGGATGGCATCTAATCAGGAAGGGTTATCTTCAATCTTGATATCAATGACAAATGTTTTATTATGGTGAAAATGGTTGAGATGTGTGCATGAGATACTGATCGAAAAGTTCATACCGTACAAATAGGTTATGTACGGCTTTTGTGTACAAATGTTGAGTCGACAATACTTTGTGCATCATTTGTAGGCGAAGTAAACCGTCTGCACCTAGTTTAGTCATTGGGTTAAAAGTACGATCTAATCCGGTTGTGATAATCACATCGTTTTGAAACGGAATCGGTCATAACTCTACTTTAAATCCGGATGGAAACAATGACGTCAAACCAACGAAAATCCACGTGTCGTCCGCATTAATAAACCAGTCCTCTAGCCTGTGAATAGTGCTCCTTCATCCGAATTTTGATTCTTTATGTTGTATGAATTTGGAGAGACCAGACATATACTACACACATCATGTCACATTGCAACTTATGTGAAGCCGTACAGAAATAATAAACCACTATAGTTCGAACACATGCTGCATGAAACGAGAAATGAATATATATTCAACAAACAGATTACTACAGTTTTGCTCCACGATTTGAGAATACGATTCACCTGCGACGAAGATATTGTTAGACTTGCGGCGTCCGTACTTATTTTCCCCTGTGCGATCCACAGCACCTTATGACCAAACTCATTCGTTATGAATGAATTACCAATACTTTTCGTTGTTGTGATGATTACTAAAGTAAAGAATGCGATCGACGTTCCAACTTGTGAAGTACATGAGTCCTGACGACGTTTGAAGAAGACGTACTAGAGAAGTCAGGACATTCTACATTTTAACTAAAAATCCAAACGCACTTGGCATTTATGGTTTTCAGAAAGAATTACTTGGCACATAATTCACTTTTTACACCACACTGAAAAGATACAGACTGGGGATTCTTTGGCATCCATTAAAATTACAGCAGAATAAAGTTAAATGGTCGGCTAATTACGCAACCCTATTTCGCACCACAGTTTGCATGGAAAAATTAAACTAATTGTAAGCCGAAAGTGGCAAATTTACAAGTTAAACGTTGGTCTTCTATCAAACAGTAGTCGACTGCGAACACGGTCATCGTGAACATCAACCACTTCATACAAAAATTTAATGAGCACTTCAAAGAAAATATCACAGAAAAGATGGAGAATATCATTATTTCACTAGACAGCGCGCCATTTTTTGCCTTTGCAAGTTGTAAGATTCTTTGATTGGCTGGTCTACACCCGATGCTTGTTTGATAAAAAACACCTTCAAAACTTAGCACAGAAGATACCAAGATGTACGCACCACTAAGTGACAGCATCCAGTGGAGGGTTATTGTAACATTTTGTCATTCCTGAAATTTCAAGTAATCAAACTGAATTAGTTGAACCGATTACAAGACAAGTATTGGTGTCTTGGATAGAAAGATTGGCATTGACAATATTGACTACTTGCAGATCTCCATTGAACCATCATTCACATAGTTGGCCACAAATAACAGGAGCACGTGGAACTGTTGAAAAACCGTATTCGGAATACTTATTTGTATTTATTCATTTAATATATTTCAGTAATAATAAAATTCATTACCACTCCCAAAAACTTCACCAAAATTGGAGAATGCAGACAACTATCGAAATTTTAGTGAGATACATGTTAGGGTGATTTTCGACCACACGTTCTGAGATGAAGATTTCAGAATAGATTCATTTTGACACGTTATTCACTGCACTTCTTGAAAAGTAAGAACTTCTTTAGGGTAAAATCTCCCACAGCCCACTGTGCTAGAAGGGGACACAGTAAAAAGCATTGCGGCGGCAGAATAATTCCAATTAGCCTTTGTAATCACGCGTGCACTGGCACTCTGTGTATTGAAATGAAATGAGGAGAGATTCTCAATCCGTCAGTTTTGGAGAAATGATTTCATGGGAACGAAAGAGGGAGACGAGCGTGTTGTGTGTAGTTGGGTAAAGAGTAAAGGTTGAAGGTGGTGAATAGACTGTTGGCGAAGCACAAGTCCTTGTCTTGTGTACTGCACGTTCAAACCCGAACCCAGATATGGGAATCGGTTTAAGAGTTGGTGAACACTCATTCACAAATCACACAAAGTGTTTTCACCTTGAAACAACGAAAGCACACTGTAACAAAATACCTTGGTTTTGTGGAAAAACCAGGGCGTTGAAAGGCCGCTTATCAAACCACTACAGCTGGTGCCTCCAGGAAAGGGGCAGAAAGAATACTCCGTGTATAATACTTGATTTTCGAGGGCTACTCATTTTAACTTTTTCCGTGGGAAGTCGCAAGGAAAATGGCATTGTCATTGAAAGAATTTGGAATATGCGAAGGCCCTGAAGCAAAAATCAACTCTGGATAGCACGAAAGGCCAGTAGTTCAATATGGACGGACAAGGACAACTACATTTGAATATCGCCTATTTTTGAATGCGCGTCAACCATTGGTTCACAAGTGCTCTAACTAAACTAAAGGGTGATGAAGACTGTTCGGATGCGGAGAATTGACTGGGATAGGTGGAAAAAGAAAACGAGTTGCAATGCCATCTACTGTGCAGTGACTGCAGAACGACATGAAAAGATTTCACAACAAGGACAGCGCGGGTGCCTTCGTTGCGTTTGAAATTTGCCTTGAAACTACATCATTGCAGATGAATATTTCTGGGTGAAACAACGGCATTGACGACCTAGATGACATAATATTCTGCCCGACTCGATTGAAGGACTAGGATACGTCAATACAGAGAGTAGCAGTCTCACCAAAATTTCACATTAGATGTCCATATGTGGGAAACACATGAAGCTGCCTCCGAAAAATGATGACGAAGAAAGCCCATACATATTTTCACGTACGTGCTGCAAATCTCAACACACGCAGCGGCCAGTTTTGAAATGATGCCCACTAAGTTTCGAGTTAAACATAATCAACATTTGGCTGCAGTTGTCGCAAGACAAGTCAGTAGATGCGACTTCAGTAAACCTGTTAGGTGACATTTTTAGATTCGATCGGTCTCTGAATTCTAAATCACGGGGTTATCGATTAAAGTTAACATGACAGTTGCTGTATCTCCTCACGGGACGATAGGGCAACCTGATCACTACTCACAAGCAAAAGTGGTTGAGCGTTCGAATATGATAAGTCAGTCGTGCCTAGTTTGAGGTCAGTGGCGCAGTGGTCAACGCGGTTGCCTCATGGAGGTGTGGCCGAATATCAGCTGTGGGACGTGGAAAGAATATTCACAACTGACAACCTCTAATGAGAGCGAAACTCTAGTTCATTGTTTCTTCTTGTGAAAGGCTCGTGGGATTGTCTATCTGAATGTGAGATCTGTGGTCGAATATGAGTGCTGTTCAACTTGAAAGTAACCAAAACCCTGACTACTTTCAATCAATAACAGTAATTCTAACGACGAAACTAATAAACTTTTCATGGTATAGTTCAATTAATCTCTAAGGAAAGTAACTCAGACCTAATGAAAGCAAACTGTAAAGTTTCAGTGATATTATATGGGATCCATGTAAGTAGGACTATAAGAATGAATACACCGAGGGGGTGTGAATGAAAGTAGTGTTAAAATCCTTCCACACTCTCATAGCGATATAAGACATGGGTATTGCTATTATAAGTTATTGTTGCGTCACTGCTCCTGACCGACATTTTGTCGAACAGAGTAGCTGCTATACTGATGTCTTCCGACAGCTAAAACCGCCCCTAGTTATATTAGTAGCAGTCAAGCAAAAGTTGGAAGCTGAAACCGGATACCAAAAAGAGAGCCATTGGATGAAGAAACAAACCAGATTTCCTGTGAACTGTTTCCATTGCGGTAAGTCCAGATTTAATTGTAACTGGTAAATTGGAAGAATAGGTTTAAACAGATTTTCAGAAATATGAAATACATAGCCAGTTATAATGACGAAGGCATTTGTTGGCTTTATACGTAAATAGGGAGGAGCTCATGGCAGTGAATTAATGTGAAAAAATTACAGCGAATACTGAAGGCACACCGTTTCAGTCAGCGACAAAGAGACTCAGTACATAGTTAAATTAATTCAGTAATCCTCATATATACATTGATCGATTTCATATGTGGAGTTAGGATATGTGTAAACGATAGCATGATCTCATACTACGTGAAAGCCGTAGTTCGTCTTTTAATAATCCAATCGACACTGATATAAGGCTGGTTAAATAAGCTAAAGTAACTGCCGTTGAAATTGTAAATAAACGGGTTCACCCCATCATATCTAGATAATGTTGACAGGAAAAATGGATTTATGTCCTGCTTTGATGTAACTTCACTTTTCACAAATGTGTTGTTATGGGAGACGGTCGACATTGTTTGTGACTTTGTACTGTCTCATAATACAATGTTTCATGTCCTAACTAATATCTTGAAACCTTTGATATTATTATGTACTGGAGATATCCAGTTTTAGTTTCACAACATGGCACATAAACAAATAGACGGAGTCGAGATGGGCAGACATGCGACAGATTTTGGCTGAATTATTTGTGTCTATGATTGATCCCCTTCTAGCCAATACGCTGCATGACTTTCCGATTTGTCGCCGACGTGTGGATGACAAAAGATTATTCACACAAGAAAAAGAGGCAGTAAGAAATTATTGAGCTTATTCAACTCTTCTCAGTGAAATCTAAATTTATCATCTGAGTTTGAAAATTAAAACATGTCTGCTTTTTCTTGTTATCAAAATTAGATGGTGGAGTAAGTCGTTCAGTACATCGTAAGTCTTTCAAAGGAGGACAGTGTCTGAAGTTCAGCAGTTTCCCGCCCGTATAACATAAACGTTCGTTAGTTCGTTTTCTGTCTCATAGAGGACGAACTATATGTACGAAAGAGACACTAGGTACAAAGTTAAAATTTATTTCTGAGCCCCTACTGAGTTTTACGGACTTTCACAACAAACCGGAAGTAAAAAATCCACAGGTAACCGGTGTACATGCAGTTATCGCACAAAGAGAGAGTGGTTTGTCGTTTCTAACATGGCGAGTGACGCAGATCACCCAATGGGCGTACAGTGCAGCTGCACTGCGGTTACTCAGTCGCACCAAGTCATGCACTTCCCCACAACAAGACGCAAATATCATAGGTGTCTACTTCACACTATATTTACCATCTCATCTACAGATGTGGTGACGTTTACATTGGCGAACCTGATCGATCCCTGCGGCTTAGAATGAAGAAACATGTGCCCAAATACATCGAGGACGTAATTTGTGCCACGCCCCGACGCGACCCTATCAAACAGCGCAAGCCGGCTTCTCTGATCGCCAGACACGCTCTGGAGACCGGTTACATGGTCTACTTGATAAACGCTTTCCGTGTATCGATGCGTCATCACAAGTCTGTCATCCTTAGGTCACCCAAAACGCTGCTTGTCATAGGTAACAAGCCGGTCTTCCGTGTGCAAAAGCTGTTGAATTTGAACCCTCGTTTTCACTGGTCCTGACCAGTAATAGACAAGTGTACAGACTGACTTGATTTATGAACCTAATTCGATTAAATATTTCTTTCTCTGTTACGTGTAGCAACTGAGGAGAACATAGAAACTGGTACTGCCATCTTCTGACCTCGTTATTCAAATTCATAACTGGAGAATAATGTTTTGTAAGTGCAATGTTCATGTGTATGTGAGAATGCTAGTGCTAGTTTGCCCGAGTAAACGTGATCATTCTTATTCAGCAGACAGCAGCTGGATCTTTTCAATCACTTCTACAAATTTTGAACACGTACTTCTGTGGGTGCCTCACACATTCTGAACCTGGTAAGTTTGAAATATTTATAATTTACTGTCATTTACTGTGAAGAAGTCATTGACAAAGAAACAAATTAGGTAGACGTACAGTCGATTAGGACGGGGCCCGATGTGCCAGTCACAGCGGGGTTTGTTAATGACATGTCCCAAAAGCTAGTAACTACAGATCAATCATGCGACCACAGGTTCTCACACTTTGGATCGAGTAATATGACAAGGAAGGTGACAAGACTAGTCAGACGATTGACAATGGAAGTTGTTCAGCAGACCGACAATCACATTTAATTTTGATAATGTGGATAAACGTGTGATAGGTTTTTTATGGAAGCACTGAACACGTGAGAAATCTGTCGTTTAATTAGCTACTATGGAAACACATATACAACGCAAATGTCCTGTGTTATATACTGTAATAACTCAGCTACGCTCCTTGGATATTCGTGAAGCAGAAATCTGTAGGTAGAATGCGTTTAACATACAACATATTTTGAACGATGGTCAGCAACAGACAAACCAACCGGAATATTGAAAGTGAGCAAGATCCTTGGTATGGACTTCCTGGACTTCACATAATTCAAAACCACCGGTAGCCACGTTCGTTTCAAACAGTTTCGAGTTTTGTTTACTTTCAACAACTGGTACTTTACATCCCGCTAACATAACTGGTAACAGCCATGGAAGTTCGGCAGCATCTTACCATGGTACATGCTTTTGAAATTTGCTGGTAATCTGTTCCTTCCATTTTAAATTCATTAGCTTTAAGCCGTCCACTTACTTCTGAGACGATTGCTCAATCTCTTGGTCAACTAGGCAGTTGCGCGCATTTGCCCTCGGACATCGTATACCATTCTGAAACTCCACCGAATCTTCCTGGTTGGAATGACGATGACACCATGCAACACAAGAACGCAGCATATTTTGTTAAGCTTAACTTTTAGAAGGAAAAACTGAAAAAACTGGACGAGACTATTTACCGTGCTCTAATCGTATGGGTTCACTTTTTATGTGTAATACCCCCCCAACCACTCAACAACACACCCAGCCACATCAAGTAAACCGTGATCCATCCCATCTAGGTGGGTGTTTTAGTGAGCTGTTTGAAACTTTCCATTTAAAAACAATTTCCACATGACCTTGTGATTGCAAAAACCTAATGACTACGACGAAGAATAGAAAATGTTTTCTTAATTCTGAGGGAGTGTGGACAGGTTATTAATCAAGTGTCGAATGCCACTGCATCCTTTGGAATTGTGTTCCAAGTTAAAACTGTTCACTGTTTACTCACACATTATATTTGGGAACTTACGTGAGCGTTGGGTGAATCTTCTAAGTTTCTAGTTGTAAGATCTGATTTCGCGGATTTTGAAAATATAGTTCTACCATCCACAGTTCTCTTTACGATTGGCTTTGCTGCCGATTTTGTCATACCAACTGAGTTGTTGGTCATGCTTCGTGATTTTCACCAAATGATTAGATTCGCAAACTGCGTATTTATTCTGCATACAAGAAACTGTTGTCTGAAGCTTTCGAAATTGGTGTGGAAAAGTCGGACCTGAAAATACACCAAACATCGTAATTTTTCAGTGTGAAGTGACAGAAAGTATTCGTGTTTTTGATTGATCATCATTAGCAAAACAAAAAGTTGCAGTGGCTCGGGCGGCTACTCACCTCAATAGGGAGGTAGACTACCCCCAGAGAAGGAAACGTTTCCGTAGGATTAGGACAAACAAACAAAAGAATGAAATGAGACTAAGCTAAGGGGTGGAAACCTTATGGATGCAGGTACGCCATCAATTGCGACGCATTGACATCTCGGATAGCGTTAATAACCAAAGATTTCGGTTATTACGAGGACCTCACCTAGACAAAAGATACTAGTCCATCATGATGAATGGTTCTTTATATTTCGGCATCAAGCCAACGCAGTTTTACCCAGCTGTTGGAGGTTTTAGTACATATCACGCGGTGGAATTAACGTCAGTCTGACAAACGCAGTACATGACTCAACCATCGGAATACATACCGCCGAACGGCCGTATTATTCAAGCGATCAGTCCACTCGGTGTGTGACAAATGACAGAGGAAACAATGTTCAAACGCAACAAGACATGAAAACTTCACTGCGAAAAATTCACGATTCTAAACTACAGAACAAAATGGAACGCACAGAAGCATTTTATATCATTCACTTTATCGATAATCAGACTCCTTTGCGACACCAAAGATGATGCGGGTTGGCGAAATAAGGAGGTAGTGTAACCCGAGTAAGTAAAAGCGTCCACATTCTAATGGATTGCCCGCAATAAAGAATATAGAAGTGGAAATGTCCAAATCGTGGACTGGAACTTCGCAGTCTGCAAGTGCGAACCGCATTCCATAAAAACCCAGCACAATCACTCACCCCGTTCGGCAAGACCTGCATGGTTCCGGTGGAGGCACTGTGTAAGACAAAATTCACCGATTATTCCACGTCGGTCATCCCAGAGCCGGCAAGAAGCTGAACACCAAGCTCACTGGATTCCCCACACGCACCTGCCAGAATGTCGTCCGTGACGAAATTGAACAGGAAGGGTGAGATCGGACGCTGTTGACGAATACCACTAAAAGTGATGACCAACCGAGACAGCTGCCCATAAACCCACACACTGGTTGCAGAATGGACATACAGTGATCTCAGCAGATTCATGTGGTTCTCTGGAATTGGACTGCGCAGAGGGCATTTTCAGATGACGTTACGACCGACATAATTTAGAGCGGTCTTTTGGTCTGAAAAGACCACGACCGTCGGCTGCCTATGAGAGCGCTGATGGACCTTGATCCGTTACAGAATAAACAACGTGACCAACAAGCACACGATAGTACCTGAATCCTGCCGGCTCTTCGCGTGATTTTTCTTCTCTGAGCTCAGTCAGCTGACGTAATTTAAGTCCAGTGATCGACCTGAACGTAACTTGTCACATATACTTCTGGCTTCCTTCCGTGAAGATGAGAGTTTATGTTGATTAGTACCAAACATGAGGCCCCATTTCAGTTTTCCAAAACCGTCTGGAAGAGTGTTTTCTTATCATCAGCAAACAGCACATTTCTTAAATAAGGAATCTAATGAACACGTCTACCTGAGGACCAGAGTACCGTACACTCTACGGTGTAAACTGTCTCCGAACAATTCGGGGTCTGACAATATTCTGTTCAAGGTCAATGGTATTTTCTCTTAACAGAAACTATTGTTTAGTCAGTCACACATCACTCAACATCATACAGTGTTTTCGGTGCGGCTACCTGCGACAGTAATTCACGTGACAGAAATAAAAACTGAGTTAGGAGCAACAAACTGCTAAAATCTAACGGCAAACCTCAACTGTAAAACCTGGGTGCCTGAATACTTACTCGCAATCTCAGCCTAAACACCCTTTCTTGTTGTCGCCATCAACTTCATAATCATTGTCTTTGGAAGTTGTTTCATGGAACGAAAAGCTTTGCGAAAGCTTCACGCTACTGCCTTAAGAAAAACTAGATTATCGGTTGCAAGATGACTAGAAGATCCGCTGGACAACGACTGAGTTAGGCAGCGATGCCCTAGAAACCAGAGCACGTATTATATGCTTATCATACGCAGATCCGAACAAGCTTCTGTTTAAGGAATTGCTTCTTAGCTTGAAAGTTGGCACTCCCAGGACCAAAACGAATTTTACAAAGGCACAGGCGAAGATCGATAATTTCTCTGAACAGTTATCTGAAATTCAGCAAGTCTCACTACACAACATGAAACTGCTGAAAACAAAACTTGATACTCAGCCCCAGTTCAGAGTCACTATCATCAGAACTACTCCCTAACAAAGAATTCTGTCGATTCTCTGACAAGCTAACTTTCAGACGAAAGTCTGGTAGTTGTTCGTCCTCACTAATGATTCGTAGTGGTATTGATGGAGTGTGTAAATTAAATTAACAGAATGAATTCAGATCCCAGTGTTTGTTCACGCTGTGTGATGGAAACTAGATAAACATGATGACCAAGATGGTCGCTGTAAAGCGATTTTACATGCGGCGTCGCGTTCCAGGATATCCGTCGCGGAAGTCACCAGTTCCACGGAAATAGTGTGTGGCAAAGACCAACAAAGTACATTGACAAATGACATTCGTAGTTGTCACCGTCATGTGTCACTTCATCCTACAACCCTTGTACCAAATCTCTGGCACCCCATCTAGAAGTATAACTGCCCACACACCTAAACCCCGCCTAAGCGCATCACTGTATTGTTTGGCTCTTCATTTGGTCCATCTTTGAGTTGGTCTTCTGATAGATCACGAGCCTTTTAAATATGATCTCGTTTGTGACCGTGTTGTCTTAGGATTGAGTGGTATAAAGGAGCTCTGTTCAGAGCCNCCTCGGGTGGTTGGGTTGGCCGGGAAGTTACGAACTAGTCGTTCGTTCATTACCGTTAACCGTCCTTTCGTTATGCGCCGTTTCATTAACCGTTATTCCTCTATCTGCTTACGCGCTAGTAAGCCGTTGATCCAGTTCCAACAATATCAAACCCTATAGGATCCCAATCTTTGGGCTGTAAAGATTTTTCGAAATGGGAATGAATTTCTTCTAAGACTAATATTGGTCGTGCTTTACTCCACTCAAAATGAATCAATACTTTTAAGAGATCACATAAATAATAATACCTAATAAGCGGTTTCCCGTTAACTGCGCATCCAGAAACTCTAAGTGTATCTGGTGAATTAGTTGTCCTGCATATCAACTCACTGATTGCAATTGTCAGTAGAAGAAACCGCCACTTTCTTGCTATCCACCATTGCTTCGACTTAGTCACTTTTGTGTACGTCCAAAGTAAACGATAATTTCAAAGCCAAAGTTTATTGTCAAATTATGGGTGTTCACACCATTCGGTTTGGTCTCAGTCTGCATCTTTGTATCCATAACAGAAAAACAAAAGTCGAAAAATTGGGTGGTCGAATGTTCACCTGATGATGTATTAACGATAATCTTCTGTTCACAAATAAACACAACCAAGCAAGACCGGTCAAACAATTTTCCACAAAAGGCCGCTGTAAGTTAGAAATTGCGCGGAATGACAGGTTGCCGTCTCCGATTATTAAGATATTAAAGAGAATAGATGCATCTAATCAGCGTGACCTCGATCAAATTGGTGAATCGGTCAGTGTTTAAACTTTGTTAGGCATGCTTCTGTATCAGTGGCTGCCTGGTTCGATTGTTCCTCAGTGCTGCCCACTAACTGTAGACCTTAATTTAGAACCATCTTTGTAGACCTTATGAATACTGCCTAATGAAACCATATATGTCTTACGGTTCATTATTCTAAACCTACTGGGTTGGTGGTGCAATCTTTTGAAAGTTGTCTTCAGTACAAAACCCACCTTCTATCACCAACAGGCGTTACAATTAGTTCGTTTATGATTGTGTAACACTGTCTAACTTCACAACAGTGTAGCTAGTTTATGAAGGAATGATGCAACTACAACTTCTGAATCCCCATCTCCCTCGTCGCCGACTTTTTTAGGTTACAGTAATTGTAGTACATATTTGATGCATTACGTCTGACAACAACTACCGGCTCTTCCATGCACGAGAAACTCCATCCAAATTTCAGCCTATTCCTGTGCATAGATGGCTCACATAAGCTTCTGCGATCTCCACATACGATCTGTTTTGGCACGGTTCGACAAAGAAACTACGTTTTCACAGCCGACTTTGATGGAAAACGCAAATTTGCCCTAAGTTATAAACCTAAACTTGTTTCTATTGAATTAAGTACGACTAGTGTCTTACTGAAATCCCCAGGTCCCCTTTTCCATCTTAAAATTAGAAGTCACTGAGAGCACATCACATGTCTTTCTCACTGGTATGACCGACACTGAAAGCAGTTGCATGATCAGTTAAAGTTTGCCGATTACCTCACCGTTTTACAAATTAAAGAATTCGCATTCACTGTATATAACCAACTCGTTGAAGTCGTTGCGACCGCGTAGTTTCCATAAAGTTCAACACCGGATGTACATTATTATAAACGTTGCACCAACCAGAAAGGGGATATAATCCGACCTCCGGTGGATGGATATTCGGCCGGCACGATGAACTCGTTCTTTCGTTTCATCTTCTAGTTAGTACCAGAACAAATGAATCTGCTATTATAAGCGATGAAAATCCAGAAGTTTGTCAACAAACGTTCTGTAAACCTACACCTACTTCATCTCACGTTGCTGAGTCGTTTGAGGCAAGATATACGGTTACGACAGACATGAAGTGGTGACTACTTGATCTAAACCATCTTGCTAGCAAACATATCAACCACTTTAGTGATACCCTCACGACAGCCAGCGCCAAATACAGATACCAGTCGAGAAACACAACAGTTTGGATGTATCCAAACAGTTAACTGAGTAAATGTCTAGCATAAATGGGAGGAAAATGGATGGTTTTCTTTTGCTAGACTGCTGTGTGGTCGAATTATGTAGGACTTATCCCCAGCGTCGTCGTTATGAAGGGGATTGCCCCTAATTTAGGACTTCACGTCCACCATCTTTCTTTATAGGTTGAACATCAATCGAAATTGATTGCAGCTTTCACACGCTCAAAGGGTTTCATCCAGCCCCCTTTTTAAAAGAGACACAATATCCCACTTTGGTACTTATAGAGCCCGACAGTGGTGCTCATCCTAGCGTGGCCGGAGTTCAAATCCGGGTGGTTCTAAGTTTATGCACGAGACATTAGTGACAAGTTATAACGTCAACGAAACTACAGCATGGCGTTTTTGTTTGAAGGGAGCTGTCTGCAAATTCCTTGGGAATCCGGAAACTAAGCTCACTTTTGAGTGATGTACAGATCATATAAACTGAAATCGCACAATGAATGTAAATAAACTCAGTTTAACAACCAAGAAAGAAATGGCGACTTTTTTTCTAGACCACGAATGCAATTTTGCAGGGTAGTTGACGTCCTGAAACTTACTAGCTAACGTGACTTTAGGCAAACAGCAAAGCACATGTAGACCACATGTAGACCCACGTGCCTAGCAACAGCAAATGTCTGAACAGGATAGAAAACCCATTACACCCTAACATTGTGTCACATACAAAATTTTCAGAAGAAGCCAACTAGGCATAACCTTCATTCATTTCCACATTGGCAGTAAATGCTGTGACTTATATTCGTTGATATTCGAACTTATAATACTGTGAGAAATATCAGTGCATTAAAAATAATTTTAATTATATTCTGCAGTCAATGTTTCCCCTGCCTGAACATCAACATCCCTAATGGTAGATCTCTGCACAATGACATAATTGATCGGCTTAGTCAAAGACGAATTTTCAGTGAGTACAAGTTTTATTTCGGTTTGTTATTGGGAAAGTCCTTAAGCCTGTTCATCGAACAGCTGTGAACTTAGCAATCTGAGTTCCCAACAATTACTTTTGCCTCTCTTGGGTCGTCAGACCATCTTTCTCAAAAGTGCTGCTGTTGCGGATCAGCAGAAACTCCCCGAGCGTCTACGTACGCATACTTACTGATTGTACATATTTTTACTCTCGAATCCTCAGACGAAGCACAATCAAGTGAACTCGCTGACTCTGTCGTAATTTCACTTAACAGCCGGTTTATATTGTTGCCGGCAGCGCAAAACAAACATACAGCACAATTTAGGGGATTTTAATTTACCGCATTTATTGTTTTACTAAAAAACACAATAAACTCCCCATACATTCAGATATTTTTCGCGGCTTCTTGCTTCAAGATACTACAAGCTGTCAATGAAGGCAGTTCACATGTTTTAATTTAATGTTGGAAGTTGCTTACAGTAATTTCAGCTAAGCCGCATCATGACTGGCATTTATAACGATTTTCAAAGTAGCATGAGCATATGGCGGTTCTATTGACAATTGCTGGTTACAGTTGTCCACACAATTGGATGTTGTTCATTCAGTGACAACTAACTTATGATGACCCGTATCAGGTCCGTAAATGGAAGAGTTTCGCCGGAGGCCATATACAGTGAGAGTAACATTATTCTTGTAAGTGTGAGTTCGGATTTGAAGAAAGTATTTCAAAATTCGGAATCACCAGAACGTTCGTGGGTTGTTCCCGGTGCCATAAGGTGGACTACCATTGTAACCTGCCAGGAGCCAGCTATCAAGCGTACCTATGAAAGAGAAGGATCAGTAAGACTGGCGAGTTCTGATCACTTAAACGTAGATTTTTCACAGTAAGCATCGTTCATGTGCGTTTTGTTGGTGCATCTGTACTCATTCACAGTTATCTGGAAGGTTTCAGTTAGCTACACCTTAAAGATCCATTTCTGTTTTGATCAAAGTGAAGGATTTTAAGTTTGGTGTGATTCCGAAGGTCGAACTTCATTTAAACATAATTGATGTATTCATTGAGTATCGATCTCCAAAGACCCTCCTATTCTACCTGTTGCTGCGAGTATTGTAGGCGTGGGTGCTTTTCTAATATGACTATGAATGCATAAAGCCTAACTCCCAGGTATCGCCCTGTGTTATGCTGAATGTTGCGCGTTCATCAAGTTTCATTTTGTACAGTGATCTTTTACCGCCAACTTCCACTTATAATCGGTCATAGCATCTGACAAGCTTCCTTTTTGTTGATCTTTTGCCACTTATAAAAAGATTTCAATCGCTCTATTTTGAACACTTTTCCACAGAATGTTTCAAATATCCTGCCGATTTGGTCTTGAGGTCGGTGAGCATCGCTATTGGATTTTCTTTCAAATCTGTCACACCAATTCCAACTGCGTTTGGTCGTCCCTCCCTGAACTTTGAACTGCAACCCAAAGCGGGAGAATTCCTTTGGAATATTGTTTGATTAATGGCACCACTCATAACCAGGCTCGTATTCTGAACGTTGATGATCTCAATCCCTCGAAGCATCACATTTTCAAAAACAGACTTAGTACATACAAAGCGCCATCGCGCCCAACAGGGGAAATATCGACAAATTAGTTACTTCTTTTGTTAATACTTATCTCAATTCTGGTATAACGTAGAGTCCAGTTCTCCTTAGGTTTACTAGGATCAAGCTACAATGAGTTATATGTACACCCTTCTAACTAACTGCTGTGTATTTAGGCTTCCAAAATTATATATCTGACTCAGAAGCATTTATACGACAGTAAACGTGGGGTGCTACTAAAGGTCCATAGATGTCAATAGCTTTCTCAGCATTTTCATTCCATGTGGTACAGTTGGTGCCTAAAATTAGAGGTGAACTATCGTGAGGGACTTCCTAAATGAAACATGATTTTTCTAGATGGTTGAAAAAAACCCAGCCTGGAAACCCTCTCACTAAATATGGAAACACACAACTAGGTGAGAACGTCAAAGTTTCAGGTAATGATCCTACCTTAAATGACGGTAGGAACCACAGAAACTGTTTTTATCTCTGAGCGAGGAATTTTATTTGAACAATATATATCGGCAACGTGTTTGGTCAGCCTTCTCGACACCTATAACATTATACTTATGAAGGTTATCATCTGGATGGTCAGCAGCAGCAGCCCACGTCTGATTTTCTCTCACCCTAAACTGGCAAATATGAGAAAATAAGAGTCAATCACTAGGCCAAAACAAACAAGTTAGACATAATGGTATGAGGTGGGCTCGGGTGTTTAGGACAGTAGACAGGAACATGCGACGCAACAAAAACATGAGTTAACTGTACAGTAGTCCTGAGGTTGCTTAACTGCGAGTTGGACAGCACTCACATTTTATTGTAGCGCTCACGTACAGAGAGACACGCCCACCAGCCTGTCACAAGAAGAAGCACTGAAATAGGGTTACGTTCTCATTAGAGATTGTCAGTGATGCATATCCTTGCCACGACCTACAGCTGGTCCCCGACCACACCTCCATGAGGCAACTATGTTGACCACTATGCCATTAACCTCAAACTAAACACTACCGAATTACCGTATGTGAACATCCAAACACTTCTGCTTGTGAGTAGTGATCAGGTTGCACTATCGTCTCGAGAGGAGACACAGTAACTGTCATGTTAACTTTAATCGATAACCGCGTGATTTGGACTTCCCAGACAGATCGGAATTTGCGGTGTAATTAAATTTGCAAAGCCGGCTTGAAAGTCTATCTGGATTCGGAGGCTGCGACCCAATATGAGTAACATTCAACTTGGGAAACCTGCGTGAAATTATTACAAAATTTGGATGAAATTATTGATTCGAACTGACTGGGGTGTCTAATGAAGCTGTGTGTTTGTACGAATTCCGAATTCGCGAATTCATTTGTCCACATAATAAATAGATACTTCGTAGATTGCAACCAGTAAGATTTTCTTGTTTCGTGGTAAACAGTGCTATCTGATCGAATTTTTCGTTCATTTCGAATCAGGAGCACCAATTGAATTGCCATTGAGAATCGAAATTTGTTTGGGTCTATCGTTCCATAATTGGTGACAGTCATGATCCACCCGAAACTATGTGATATGCACGAAAAGAGACAACCGAATTCAAAAGCCATTTCGGTATGTGTTCGCTGATACGTGTGCTGAGGTGCCTCATGGTTCTGCCGACGTATCTGCTTCCCCATGAGGCACCTCGGCACACGTATCAACGAACACATACCGAAATGGCTTTTGAATTCGGGGGTCGGTTGCGCCGTCAGTGCCATTACAAAACACCTTCTACAGACCGGCCACTCAGTGAACCCTAGAACGGCTTTCAGANATGGGAACCATTGTTTCAATAACACAGTAGTTTGTGCCAATACTTGACTGTTACACAATCATGGAGAAACAGACGGAATGGGTGAGACCTCATTTCAGGCCTTTGAAAAGTCCGGAATTTGGGTAACAAAAGGTTTAAAGAAAAAGCCTTGAATAATGCGGCTGTTTCATCTAGTATGTTAGTTTTTGTCAATGCAGCTCTCCCACTGGTTAGACCCAGACTCTCGACTAACGTGGTTGGGAAGCTAAAGATAAATTCAAAATGACTACTAGCAAAATTTTATGGTGAATTAAGTTACCACCGGAGTAGTGGATGAGAAAGAAAAATATAACAACGAAATTCGAGAAGGGATGAATAAAAGAGAAAAATACACCACGCCATTTTATTGGCTGATCTATTTAATAAACTGGTGGGGACATCGCAAGCCAGTGGGTGTCAGGTTTTGTTTGAACTTCCTAGACGTGGTGGGTCTAAGTACGTTTGAAATTAGGTTTTTGCGGACACTCACTGGTCCAGTGGAATAAAAACGAACCCGAAATTTACCACGAACTTTGTGCGTCATAGTTCCGGTATCCTACTCGGGAAAGCGGAGGTTTGTCAGAGGGAAGTAAATGTCTGCCCAAGACTGACAACCCGTCTGCGAATCAGGCAGTATTTCCGCCCGGTTACTGATAGTTAGAATGTAGGCATGCTTTCGCAGCCTACATGCTCAATGAATGGAAATGATATTTTGAAGCGTCTCTACTTCCTTTCGGGTATTTAAAAACTCTTAATGTAGAACGGAAATTGGGTTTGTACGAAGTATTTCAAATGGGGCTGTACAAAACTTTGTACGGTGTCACATAGAATTCTGAGTCCCCTAGTGTGAAAGTCCTTTTATATTGTCCTGCGTATTGCCATCGAACAGTCAGTGGTGATCATGAAATAACTTTGGTCGTTTGGTGACTGAAGTTCTTCATTTACGACACTTTCAATTTTGCTTATGGATCCCACCTAACCAAACTGTTTTACCGGCGCTAAAGTAGCCATCCAACATGTAGCAAAATTTGTCGAGCCATAAACCGTGTACACTTACTTGTTTGACTGCTCTACTGAATGTTACATAACTGTCGGATTGGTTAAACTGAAGTGTGTCAAGACAGAGTCTAATGACCCAACGAATTTTGGTCACAAAAATGCACTATGAATTACTTCGTGCTGTTTTGAAGCAGAACCAACTAAATCAAATAACCTATTAAAGCCCTGAGAACAGCCGTTTAGAAAAACTAATCCACTTGTTTTTACACAGGTGAGAGCGAACGAGACCTCCGTGCTTACCTCAGAAGATGCTCTCAAACAGTGTGCGTCTCATATTCTCTACAGAAAAATTACCTGCTGCCTGAGAGTGGCGAGTGTTTATCTCACAAGATTAGACGAACACCACTGTCTGGGAATACAATAGTGTTCACGAGCCACCGCCTCCTCACTATGGAGAAGGGAAGTCGTAAGGTACTGTTTTGTCACCAGTTCCACCCAGAGGCAGGATTGAAAACTAAAAATGCTGACATTCCAATTTAAAAGCTAATGAATCACATTAAAGTTGCCGAACAGAACAAACCCATAAAATATACCCGACGCTGCCGACAGACAAACCTCAGGTTATTAAAGCAAGCTCATAAGTTAGTCACCGGCGCCCACGGCATAGACGAAAATGTTGATACAATCTGGTTGGACTTCGGTCTGTTAAATATAACTGAGGAAAGCCGCTATCCAATCTGAAATATCTGCCAACCGGTCTGCTCCCGACACCTTACAGTGGGCGCACTGGTTATCATATGAGACCAGATCCCATCCACATGGCATATGGACTGATAATAGACTACAAGCTTCCCTCTATATCATATGGTTTAGGAGAAGACAAGCTGATTAATTGGTTCGGACACCTAGATATATCCGGCCAACACCACACATGAATTTTAACAGTATAACGTTTACTGCATACAATATTATTCATCCACTGGCTGGTGTTCAGTAGACCCTTCCACTGCACACAACCGTGTTATTAAGAGCTGTAGCGTTTACTTTGCTTGTGCCGAATTAGCCACAACCTTTTGAACCCTTACCATTTTCATTTTTCAACACATCAGAGACCATGTGACTAACAGTCGTAACGAACTTAACGAACATTACGTCTGTATACTAAGGACAAGATTTGTTGCAAGAAGGGCGCAAGCCTTTGCTTACCCACGAATAATATAAACTATCCACTCTCCACGTTCAAGCACTCAGTCAATATGCGACATCTGCGTCTACATTAAGAAACCCAGGAATTGATTTTGTCCTGCAGAAACGCATGCACAAGACTTTGGTGAGACACTACATCTGACAGTCTGCTGGTTTACCACGAACCTACAGGTTGCTCCCTTTGCAGATCTTGTAACCAAAGCCAGATTAACGTTAGCATTTTGTTGAAATAAACGCATAGGAGAATTGCCACAATGAGTCTGTCGGTAGCCACCTGCTGCCAACACAATACAAAGCTCCGCCAAAGCATGAAGAGGTTTGAATCAGACGCTGCCAGCCTGTTAGTGTGAACCACAATCTTTAATGTGTTCGCCAGATATATACAACGATAAAATTTATTAACGATTTTTTGACCACCGTACAACACAGGCTCCAGAAGTTCAACCCTATTTGCGAGAAATATGCACCTCTTAGTAAACAGGTCGCGACTGCATATCACGATTTGGGTGACTACATTCCTTGTAGAAATCATCAAACACAACAGGGTACTTTTGTAATAGATTCATGTTGATGGATACTTATTCATCCTCACCACAGAGAGTAATAAATCAGTGGCTCTCACTGATGTGTAAGTGCCACATGAACGTGAAGAAAAAAGGCAAACCCTGTACAGGAAGAGA
This sequence comes from Paragonimus westermani, assembly GCA_008508345.1. NCBI lineage: Eukaryota > Metazoa > Platyhelminthes > Trematoda > Plagiorchiida > Troglotrematidae > Paragonimus > Paragonimus westermani. Next base: position 584,084 of record QNGE01000023.1, read on the forward strand.
GGAGGAAAGAAAAAGGGGGAGGGGAATGCATCTGAGTGCAGAAAATAGCCACTTCAGCATCCAAACATTCAAAATCAAGGTGCCTACATCTGGAAAACAAACAACCGAGCTGGAAGTGAAAGTAAGGCGTCGTCAGCAAGACGGTTTCCTTACGGTTTTTCCTGCCCCACGTCACTAAATGCACTTAATTCACAGACAACTCGGCCAAACAAAGAAAACATTCACGCCACTAGACTCGGTTAGACACCATCTCACCTAACGTCTCCAACCACCGACTCTCGGAGTTGCGAGAGCCCCAGCCCCGGAGACGAACCCCATCTACAGTAGCCAACCCCTTCGTGAACGATTCCATTTCTCTACGCCAGGTCATCATCTGTCCACCTCGCAACTTGCACCATTCGACCTCAGTGTCGACAAAGGGGGCCCAGTGTGGCAGATGACCAGCTGGCATTCCTAATACTTGACCAAACCACCTAAGTCTATGCAAACGCAAGGAGTGAACAAAACAACTTGTTTGACAATCAGTGCCAAACCCCTGCTTCTTAACCTTTGCGTTACTTACTCACTGGTGCCATCCGATACGAGCAACTGAACACAGAAATCGGTGGTAAGTTACCTGAACACGGTTGGCCTCTTCTACTCTCAGCGGCCAAGTTTCCCTACCGTAAATTAATACAACTCCCACTGTTGTCTTGTATACGTGACCCTTGAGCTTCAGAGAGATACCTCTCTGTTGCCACGGGCATCTCAGGTTAGCGAACACCACCCAAGCCTTAGGGATACGCGCTTCCATTTCATCCCCTACACTTCCACCGACGTTCGCGCAGCTTCCCAGGTACACAAACAGGTCAACAACCTCCATGACTCTAGTATCTAACATTGAATCTACGGAATTACAACAATCCTGCAGATGCACTTTGCATTTTGAGGCTGCAAACCGCATTCCGAAGTATTAGACAGAACGCGAAATGGCGTACAATATTGTTTATGCTGCTTGGAATCTGTCATACAGAAACACCTTGTCGTCAGCATAATCAAGATCAGTCAGTCTTCCACCAGGTAGGAGATCCACGACAGCATCTTGCAAAGGGGGTCCTCAATTATTCTGCCTATGATAAACTTGAACAAAAATGTTGGAAGTAGGCAGGCTTTCCGTATGCCGCTGCTGGTCTTGAAACTGTCAGACAGCTGGCCCTAAACTGTAACTCAGGTAACTGGTTGAACACATAGATAGAATCTGTTAGAGCGTCAAGTCACACCAGTCACGAGTTGGGCAGTCAACAGACACAAAATTTTCTCAGGTTTGATAGTTGAAATGAAACATAAACCGAGACTATGCGCTAATTTTTCCGGTTCCCCTGCAGTTTTGTAACCAAAATACTCTGCAATTATTTTGATAGTCGCATTCGTTTTTGCGTTTTCGATGATTTTGGTTTTGCACCTGCTTTTGTTTTAGTCAAGCTATCCACTCTGTAACATCCGCCCGGGGGCTAAGAACACAACTCGCTCCGTGCCTCGCTAACCTGACGTATCTCTCTGTACACTCTATTTTCCGGGGTCAATATCAGTACACGGGGGTCAACGCGCTGAGACTTGGTTTTTCATTGTCAATCGATTGTTGATAGTGATCGCTGATTGGGTTTTATTCTGCGGGATCAGTTCCAACAGGCTGTTTACATTAATCATCTTTACAAACCAGTGAGAACGAGAGCATCTCGCAGAGATAAATATGGATGTTTTTCTGTGTTTGAAGGGTGGTTTTAAGGAACGCACTTTGTTTGACTTGTTTTACTCCATATGCATTTCAGCACCCGCCTTTAAAGACACTGCAGATATCAGGTAATTGATGGTTATTAGTGTGCAGCCAAATATACAAAAGAGAAGGAAGCGTGATAAAAACGCCTTTTTTATTATATGTAAGTTTTACTTCAGTGTTGACGATTGCCACCTTCGGGCTAGCTCTAGTGCACTTAGCCTTAGTTACTGTAAGAAGACAGAGCGTTTTTCGAAACGCGCCTTCCTAAAACACACTTTATGTAATGCAATTCTTCCTTTACACGACAAAGATTCAATCATGACCGGCTATGAACAAAAGATACGTCTACTTTCAAGGATTGCTCGATGGATACCAAAGATAGTATCTTCATAACAGGCATAAAATTTCCTGATTTCCTCAACCTCCTCGACTCTGTTCTACATGTTCTTTCCGAAAGCAAAATGGATGCATTTGGCATTCAAGTGAAACTTCTCCACAGGATTGAGGTTAATTGATAAAAACTTTTAGGAATGGAATCGTATCAGACTTTCCCCCTCATTCTTTAATTTACCCAGGAATTCTTCAAGATTCGGTGTCCTGCCCTTCGTTGCTGCTTATCTACGCAAACATCCCTGGAAAAGTTCTTCTCAAAGCTGAATACCCGAATGTCGAAAATCATGGTGGTGCCAGTACACTGCAGATTGATCCTGATGCGATAATCTCTGCTCAGAATATCTTTTTCCTGTAGTGTAGTTCAGACAATTTATAGAGACCTGCACGAAACGCATGAGACCTGCGCCGGTCAATACGGGCCAAATAAAAGTTTACATGAGTACCGTTTTCCTTTTTTATAGCAAAGCTAAGCACGTTATTATAGCAGTATGCCCAACTTTTTTCACGGTCATCTACTAAATTACATTAACCTAATCACTTATAAGTGAATCTTATTAACTGTTAGTTTACAGACAAAATGTCAAATTAATTTTCATAAGTTATTGAAGCGTTTTTAATAGGGGAAGTTCTTTGGAGACATTACTAATGCCCACGTAGCAGATTGATCGCCTAAATATGCCAGTGTGTCGCGGGTTTCAGTCAGCAATGAGTAAAATTTAATAGTTTATAATCCCATTAATTCGTTACGGGGTGATTGGAAGTTAATAAATTCCACCTTTAAAAAATGAATGATTATCTTCACTTAATTTGGTGAGGTCCATTTAAACACAGTCGAGAGTTTGGTCGTCCAAATGCAAATGTACCTTTGCAAGTGGCTGCGCTGTCGCGAACCGTGAGGTAAGTGCAGATTTGTAGTGACCAGCGATCGTGTAGCTTCTCTAAGTATCCCAGCTGCAACCGTGTTTTATTGTTTGTCTGTTCTGTACGCACGATTCTGTGTATGCCTGCTATAGGATGCCTGATATGACCTCAGTGCCACTTTCTTCAGCCGTGCAACTAACCGCATGCAGCGAATGTTTCCTCCTCTCCTAACGACCCATCTATCTTTACGTTATTTAAGGTCGTTTTACCCGGACCAATTCGAGAGTTGTTTAACGCCAGCAAAGTTTCCATGCACTTCTCACTTGGCGCGAGTTAAATGTCGCCGATTGGGCTGTAGCCCACCTCGCGACTCTCTTGTTTCTTCTCTCGGTTACTGCAGTTGATCAAAGATTTAGCAAGAACTAAATGCTCGTCATATTTTCCAACAGTATTGGGATTATAGAGTTTGTTTCCAAACCCTGACGTGTTTCTTTTACTTAGATCCCCGATGGGACTACTTTTCGAATGCTCTTCACGAAAGGCGTTTCAAAGTGCTAGTGGACGACCGTCAATCGCCCACCCACTTGTCCACTACAGATGAAGTTGCACACTTTTCTATGTGCTTCAGTATATGGGCACGATCGTACGGTGTGACGTAAATCCCAGGGCAAGTGCTTTCTTAATGTTTTCTCACTTTTGCTCTGTCTGGAGTACCTACGGACTTATGAACTTCCAGACACACTTGTGTAACTCGTAGTATTACTGATCTTGTTCGAATATAGTGCAATGTAATGTCTAGGAGAGATGCTGTGAGATTTTTTTACTTTGCTTTTGCTCTCTCAACTGCTTACGGAGATATGTCGTATTTACGCATATTTGCACCATTTTCTTTCGAGTAATATTTCCCTGTGTTCTTTTGTCTACTTCGATTTTTCGCATGTCATATGGAAGAAAACGGACTGGTGGTGAATGGGGATCTAAGTATTTTGGTGGTCAGATTTGATGGCGGGTTATGTGGACCTGGATGTTCATCTAATGGGATACTCAAGTATCAAAAATTGTAAACAATTTCATTTATTGTCCAACGAACCCCTGCTTATTTCGGCAAGCGGTGTGCTTTATGGGTGCCTTATATATAATAGTATGGAGAGACAGTGTCGTTTTTTATTTTTATTTTTATTTCTCATGAAAATTAGTTGAGGGGACTTGGGAAGCATTGAAAGTATTGGAAATGATTAGCAGAATTGTCCAAGTAGCAAAATGATTTCAATGAAGCCACTGAATTTTAAAGAGGTAGAAGGGCTTTGTCCGCAGATTTTTTTTCATTACCTCAGCCATGTAACGGTAATCAGCATTTGGGAGTGCACTCCCACGGGCCCGGCTATGTGATGCACTTGATCATCATCTTGGTGATTATAATCACCGCTGTAACGGGAACTTAAGTTCCCGCTGAATACCATGTCGGTAAGTCATACTCTGTTTTACTAGCGCTGGCAGGCCGTATCCAGTTCTAACTGAGCCACACTAGCCTAAGTTTAGGTTGGGGCCGTGTGATTCTATAGTATACGTAGTTGTGTATACACAATTGTTGAATAATTAATCTGATTGATTATCGGTTGATTAATCAACAGATAATTTTCATGGGCGTAGGATTTTCGCACATG
>QNGE01000024.1:0-35330 GCA_008508345.1 Paragonimus westermani
CGTTTAAACCACCTCGGGTGGCCTTCCTCAGGAGTGTTGTCATCGAGCTCCAGTGAACAACGCACCATCGACAGCGCTGTGAGTTCTTCGCGCGAAAGAGACGGTTCGGATATCATGGTATCCCTGGACTGCCTAGTATATAACCCGGTGGCCATGTCTGTCAGATTAGCTACATCATGGCGGATACAAACCATCGGGAAAATCTCTCCCGCCCTTCTATAGAGAGGGCTGCCAAGAGCCCAGTCAAGTAACAATCTTACCGCGTAGGGTGGCCTGTGCTTTGAAGATTTTGGTCCATCACTCAGTGAGCCTCTGGTATGTCGCAGTCGATGAAAATCGTCATGTTCACACCGTGAATCCCATCAAACAGAAGATCCCTCAGGTATGATCACAATTAGGCCTCCTCTTTCACCGGCGGGACAAGTCGTACGGGTAAAACGGACACTGAATAAGTATTGTTTGCGTTGACCGTCTCTTGTCCATCTAAGGAAACAACCTTCAGGCAGGCATTCTTGCAACGGGTGGTGGTTAACCCATCCAGAATAGTAACTTTCAGGGTGGACAGAGTGTCTGCGACGTCGATACACTCGACGAGATACTTACATCACAGTGGTGTTTGAGCCAGGACCTAAGAGTGTATACGTTGACAGTGGATCACTTATCGCTTCAAGTTTCTCTGGTACTATGCTCGGCCTTGAGTGGCCTTAAACTGCACTAGGCACATTGCAGGCACATTGAGGTTTACTACATTCTCAGCCTCGGGCTGTGCGCGCGTTGGATGAAGTAGGCTATGGTGGCGCTTTCCGCGAACTTCCATACCACAAGGCCAAATAAACCTACAGTCTGAGGCCCGGTGAAACAAATGAGGCAAGCAAACTAACATTCACGCAGGCTATCCCATCGCGCGGATTAACAGAGCAAAAGTGCTCCATGGAGACGTGTGCACTTGTGGACGATGGTTCGGATATCACCTTAGTGGACGAAAGTGGACTCGCAAGTTAGATTTGCCGGGTAATCCAAGCCGACTTCCGATTCACATTCTGCATGATACTCGTATGATACTATGTCACCCAGTGGCATTTGAAACTCAGTTTCTGTACAAGGCCACGGCCATTTCTGTAGATTCAGCTCGTACTGTTGATAAATTACCAGTTAAGTGGGTCGGCAGATTATCCCCGACGGAGTCGAAACAGTGTACTCATCTGTAGGGATTGACTTCGCTGTCATCTAACACAAAAGCGTGGGGGTTCTGCTTGGTGCGATGTTCCCGGGACTCAGTGGGTACTGGTACAAAGAACAGGAACCAGAAAAGAATGGCACGCCGTCAGAACAATCCTTGGGTGAAATCTCAGGAGTGCACTTCTCTCTGCACCTGGAATGCCGAAGTATGTAAACTAAGTGTGCTAGGTTATTTTCATTGGAAGGTAGAATACGGAGAACGTTTAGGTTGGAATTCGGCGGGCGAGGAATTTCGGGAAAAGGGCTCTATGGATGGGGGATAACAAAGCCGTAGCCAAAGCAGAATCTCCTCCATGTTTTTCGGAAAGCCACCACGAAATACGTCTGCCATTGCGGACGGGTATAAGCCGAATGCCTGAAAAGCGTGCAGTGTGAGAGACATCTTCACTCACATAAACGAAGGTGACGCAGAGGTGCCATACTGAAGTCAAAGGATGAGCCCGTTGTACCTGGTCAAATGGGCACAGATTATATGAGAAGGGTTTTTCCCCGAATAATTAAATATGCCAGACGGTGGTGTCCATCACATAATGATAATGGGATGTTTCTCAACGCATCTGTGAGAACCACGCTCAGGCGAGCGTGATCGATATACACATTGTAAAGCTATATACCTAAGTGTTAATTGTAAAATGTCGATTATGTGAATATGGCAACAGAAGAAATTTTTGTGAAAGGAGGAATGGAAAGCAAAATTACTCAATAAACGAGAGAACGTCTTCCACTATTTTACCCGAATAAGCTGGATAACTTGCGAGTAGTGTTCGATCGTGTTGTCGCTTATCAATGGGTGTCTCTTAACCGCGTTCTGCAACATGGACGTGGTTTGGCCAGTGGTCTTGTTGAAGTGCCCCTGCGTTTTCGTAAGCATGCGAAAGTCAACACGGCAGATATTGAGAAAACGATTTTGTGGGTTCAATGCCCGGAAAGTGATAAGTGGGCGCCGAGCTCCCCGCGGTGAGGCCCACCTTCCTTAAACGAATCGCCTGAGGTGATTGAGTCGAACTTTCACCATTTTGGTGCTAATCCTTTACCGTTCCGCGTGAACTTTGCGCTTCGGCGAGCAGCTGCTGACGTTGGACGAGATTTTATGATGCCGAAAGCATCAGCTGTGGAGGAGAACTGTGTGGACGACTCTTTGTTATCGGTCGAAACGATAGGAGAAGTTATATCTGCTGTAGAAAAACTTCGCGTTCTGTTGCAGAAGAGTGGGTTTCGTCTTACAAGGCGGAAATCTGATAGAGCCGGGGTCACACAAAATATACGCTTGGAAGATAGACTGTGCAAAACGTTTAACTTAGACCTAGAGGGTTTTGATCATCAAACAGCCTTGGGTGTGAAGTGGGAAGCGATAACTGACTGCCTCCCGCTTCAAGTTCACCTCACAGACGCGTCTTATATTACGATGTGTATATTGAAATGTGTTGCCTCCTAAGATGAATCTTTTGGGAGTAGTTGCTTCAATACCACTTCCAGCTCGTAAACTGCTATAGAACCTCTGTAGTCGGGGTCTCGGCTTGAATAGCTTGATAAAATAGACCAATCACCTAACCTGGGAGAATTAGCTGACAAATATCCGATCCCCTAAATCAACTAGGATACCTCGCTGTGTGTCTCCAGACAGATGTGCTGTTATCAGAGTATAACTGCACTTGTTTTCTGACGTAGCTGAAGTAGAATATGAAGCGGTTTGCTATACTATCTTGACGGTGTCCAGCGTTTTGGTTACGTGTCGTTCCACTCCATGTGACGCAAGGATGGCCCGAGTAAAGTAGTCACCACTCCATGACATGAACTTACGGCAGCTGTCTTTGGAGCAAGACTGATGGGGCTGTTTGTGGATGAAGTGAAAATGCGTGCCGACCACATTGTCCTGTGAACGGACTCAATGATAGAACCGCCATATATTTGCGATACATTGTCACGCTTTGCAATATTCGCTGCAAACCGAGTGAGGTTATAACGTCAGTATTTCACTGCGTCACTGTGAAGGCACGTGCAGTCTGAGCTGAACCCGGCCGATGTTGCACCGGGGAAAGTTTCACATTCGTCTTATCGTAGTATGGATCATTGGTTTCAGGAACCGGAGTTTCTAGCCTTTTCAGGGAGCAGCCGGCTAAAGTTATTACTTTCCACCCCATTGGCAGACGACAAATGCAAGGTCAGGTCTGGTTTGACTGTTGGGTGTGTGCATACAGTGGATCTTACTTCGGAATGCCTGGTATCACGAAATTACACTTGGTTAGAACCGGTGAAAACAGTGGCATGGCTATCTCGTTCTGTTAGGTTTGTTTGCTTACCAGAGTCTGGAAGCCGAAAGAAACCAGTGGAGTCACGGCTATCACGCGCGTTCAAACTGGGAAAAGCAACCAGTAAGTTGATCATACTTGTCCGCGGAAAGTATATCCCAGACAACTTGAAACGTCCCAAGGCCAACTTCACCGACAGGAGACTTATAGTCCATCTGTCCCAATTAAGACTAGTACTAACGGATGGGTTATCGTGTCTCGAAGGAAGGGCAAACGGTGGAGCTCAGGGAAGCGACACAACACCTGTTATCGTACCTTCGCACAGCACGGTCAGAGATATTATAGGCAAACCTTACCGCGAGATGGAGGGTCACGTTGGCACCACACATGTGCATGCATTCATTCGGACGAGATTTTGGTTTCAAAAGGAATGATGATCGCCAGGTGTGTAATTATTCAGTAGTATGGATGCAAATTGCTTTCTTCTTAACCACGTGAGCAGCTATTGGCTTCATCACCAATAAGTAGGGTGACTGCTGATGAGTATTTATTCGTGTGCACTGGAGTGGACTACTTTGGTTTGTTCAAGTTCATGGTAGTTGAAAGCGAACACAAGCGTTACGGTTATGTGTTTGTTTTCAGACTCCTGTAATCTATTTGGAGGTTGTTCACCTACTGTCAACTGATTCGTTCATGATGGCAATGCTTATGTTTGTGGGTAGGCGAGGTGCTGTATATGTCATGCATAACAATGACGGCATCAGTTTTGTAGGAGCAGACCCGGAGCAGAAGAAAAGACTGCAAGCTTTGTATCAACAAAACATTGCTGAGCGTTCACTAGTACGCGAAATTGACGTGCACTTTAGCCCAACTGAAGCCATCCATTGAGGTGGGACATGGGAAAGAATGATAAGAACCATCTGACGGGCACTTCCTCCAACAGAAAGTTGTTAGTGAGAAGGCGCAGCTTATGTAGATCGCAGAATTCGAACAAATGAGTATTAACCTTCCGTTTATGTCTGTCTACGATAGAACTTGAAATCGGAAAATACTGAGACCAAGTAACCTGTCATTGGTTCTGGCCGAATTGGGGTTCTCCAAGTGACGAGGTCACGCTGTCAGAGCGCTGTGTTAATGACTGGATGCAAGTCCAGCGTTTCACTTGCGTATTTTGGAAGCAGCAGCGAAATAAATACCTGTCTGGTTGCAAGCTAATCACAAGTGGTACACTACCCTGCCCGATTTGTAGGTATGAGACGTCCTCCTCTTGAGCCATTGGCTCTTCGGGTTGTTTGGCAAAAGACATAGTAAGCAATGCATCTACAGGATTAGATGATAACATGAGGCAAGTGCTCGCGGGGACACCACAAAAAGTTGAGGCGTGTTATCAGATAGCGGTGTCTTTTAAAAGAGCACGGCAAGGTAATTCCGAAACATAAGCTACTGCTATACCATCTTCAGTGCCATGTTTCTCAATTTTTTCGTGTTAGTGCATAAAAACCCAGGTGGCTCTCGCGACTTTGTGCTGGATCCGTTAAAGTTCGTCTGGTACGTTTTCCACCTTAGGTTTGGTATGATGCTAAGCAACGAATTTGCTGAAGCATGTTTTGTTCGTGTATAAAAAGCTCATCTCAAACGTATCCTCACTTGTTGTTGCTGTGGGCGGCAGACAATCGTGATGAATTTGGTACCACGACTGCTCACAAAATGTTTGTATTGCTCTTTTCTCATAGATGTCGCTTTTCCTCCAGAACTTTCCTTTTTGGTATTGTTCCACATGGTCCCACCATCATCTGCACCACATAGCTTTGGTGAGCTCATTTCTCGTCGACTAGCGGCTATTTGCGGACTCGTGTTCGGTTACTTCATTTTGAACGCCCTTGTGCTAGGTAATTCACGTATCCGTTTAGTCCACATTCAAGGTGAGAGAGCGCTCTTACTGCAATTTCATTGAACAGCACTGTGTAAATTCTAAGACTTTCGATCGCCTCTTCTGGCGTTTTTTGAACTTAAAGAAGAGTGAGATCACCGAATCCGTCTGAATAAGCACTGTTCGATTCGTTGAGTGCGCACTGCTGAGTGAATTGTCCTGTCGTCAGAAACAATTCAACGGTGGAGGCGTTCAAACGGTTGAGCAGTTTGTACCAAATAAGATCAAGCAATGGGGTCTACTAATGATGGAACGAATTAAGCAAACGCACTACCTTAATAACAGCTACAAGTCAGATCTGGTCTGCATGCAATCCGCGTCGTTTTGGCAGCAGATGAGAGTAATCAGGAATGTTGTAATGCGTTGTCAGCATATATTTTGATTGTCTGACTTGAATTCGGCTCCACAAGTTTCGGAAGCGACCTTCACCGACTCCGAAAAGATCTATGTCACAGTCAGCGCGCCTTATAGGTTACTACGTAAAACGTGCTTGAATCCCGATCCCACACATACTTTTCACGAGACAAAACATTCTACAAGGTCTACTCGTTGAAAATCTCTAGCCAATCAGTACGGAGCACTGAATAGCCAGAGTAAAAGTAACCGTACCTCACTGAGCTAGCACTGTCAACAAAATGATTGCATGCGACCGAAAAGTTACAGAGTTAGAGCAAGTTGCGCTAACCAGAAGAATGAACGCATAGAAAGTGCTTACAACAGCAACAATCCAATTTACCATGTAGCCGGGAGATAGGGGCTTTGTAGAGTGGTCTTGAACTGGCGAAGCTTGATCGGAGTTACTAAAACGTATCTGGGATTTTGGCTAAAGTTCCGTGTAGTACTATCAAGTGTCTGCGCACGAGGGGTGATTAGCAGACCGGTGTGTATACATTTGTGAAACCAAATTTGCGATCAATCTGAACAAACTGCGAAGACTGGTGCGAGGGCGATTTTGTGCAACGTTGGGGTATCGTTAGTTCCTATTACTTCGGGCAATCAACACCAGCCAGCCGGGATTTGAAGTTCCCTCTTTTCTCCCATCCCAGCTGGTTCAGTCACACATCCTCCTGATGCTGTTCACGCTAACTAACGGTGAAATTTTCTGTCGCCTGACATCAGTCACTTCCTTGAATACCTTTCCAGATTTGACACAGATTATTATTTGAAACCCAACCACGCAAACACTGAATTGTCGCGTCACAGTTTTGAAACAAACCTCTCACAAAACCTGAACTAACCACAGCAATATTGATAGCGTATATACCTTGGCTATATAACAAGTCAGGGATTGAAACCACCGAGAGACAGCAAACTCGTGAAAACTGGAGTTTGGCAGTCGATCTGGAACAAAGGAACACGGGCAGCCATAAGCAGAAAGCCCGGTGATATGTGAACCCAACTAATATAATCGGGAACAAGAATGCCGCCAGTACGCTTTGTTACACCTCAGCATGGTCAGCGCACACGTTCTAAACGGTACGTACACATATCAGCACCGTGGAACAAGTGTGGAAGTCCACGGCAAATACCGTGCGACTAAAGAAAGCGGGGCTTTAACCCGAAATGAAATCGGACACGCACATTGTTAGACAAACAGTTCACATGTTATTCACGATTGAGCCAAAAGATGTGATACCGCGCTTATCTACTGTTTACAGGGTAATAACATGAGTGATAAACCGAATCATTCTGAAAAGTGCCCCGAAAATGACACGTCAGCTATCGAAGGCTTAAGCCATCTTTTTGTGTAACTCGCCTTTGTAAAATAAATCAACAAATCCCCGAGACTGTGGGACGGCAGAAACCTCTGGAATCTGGCCGACTGACAGACTGATAACTGAACAGTACTTTGCTGTTGGCTCAAAAATACCCGGAAGCAGAATATCTTGTAGATCTTCCAGTCAGCATAGGATTCCCAGCTATAGTGTACTTTCTCGCGTGCAGGCTATTTGCAAGATGAAGCATGGGGCGCTGTTTGGTGCGGTTAATTGGGAAATGTAAGACGATCATACGAAGCACAATGAACAACGAGTCATTGACGTGATATTCTTTTATGCTCGTCAATAAATATGTGATGCCGGCGAAAATATCCTGTGGTTCAGAACGGCAAGTGGGTGACTGACAGTTTCTCCGCATTGGAATTGCGACGGAACTCCGATATATATCTTTTTCAAAACCAACGTGTTGACTGATATTCACACTTTTGTAACACGGAAGCTATTGATGAATTTGGCACGGAGATTTGTGGGAGAGAATGAAAACACACGCAAGACAGTGCAACATTCTAGTGCGGTGGGGTAAGATGTGAAAAACTTGATTGCATTTTTCAATACCCCACGTGTGGTTAACTTCCGCGTGTTGATTATTAATTACCTTGGTCTGGCTACCGTTGACAATAACGTGATAGTATATCAGGCTGGTCAGAATTGCTGCTGCTGATTAGTTGTTCTACCGCGTACTCCGTCACGGGTGAACAAACACATATTTGTAGATAAAATTGCACGTGAAATACGAGTCTGACAACTAGGTGTACCTACATTCCAGACATTCTTCACACGGTCTATCTTGTTGAAGATATTGGCCATTTGTAAAGCATTGGCCAGTGCATTCAACAGTGCACGTGATCAATCCAGTCAGTCCACTCAAGATGTGACAAACCGTCGTGCGGCATTAATATTTCTTGTTCAGACGTTGTCAAAAAATTTTCCAGAATGCCGTTTCCAGACAACCAGTTTGAGAATGACCACGGAGTTCGGCAGAGTTTCAAAGATTTCTGAACCTTTTCTTAATTATTAAGTATTTGTGATGATTCTTATTCCGTAAGGGAGTCTGCTCCAGTTATACGAACATCACTATAGAAATGTTGGATGATGGCTTTTTTCAGCTTTCAAAGCTGGTCGGTTATGCCAACTGTTTCTGAAACTGTACTTCGAGCTGTCCTAGATGGGTTGAATATTGGCGGTAAACCTACCATTATATATGAGTGTGAGGATGAGATGGAACTGCCATGCCCGAAGAGAATCAAGCTCCCACTTTTGGCGGCTTAGATAGTTAGGAGAAGATGACCAATCATGCAGTTTTCGTGAACGCACATTATAAGCTTTCTAGCGCTAGCAAATCGTTCTTGCGCAGCTGGCTGTGTATGAGCGTGTGATACTTGTGAATCAGATTTTATTACAAACTCCAATCCCGACCTCTTTTCTGGCGTTTCTGTCACTACCGGATTCTTTTATGTGTCTCACTGTACCGCCATTACTCACGCTTCACTTCAAATAAGGTGCCATCATAACGTCCACCTGGGCGTGTGCTTCACATCTGAGTTGGGAAATACAGATTATTACAAGACGTTGGCTCCATGGTACTTCGTTTCCTTACTTCCACCGATGCGATACTTTTCGTTGACATTGAAAGCATAATCACGTGCAGGTTACTTTGCATGTGAGTGACACAAAATGTGCGTACTCTCTTTTTTTATCCTGTTGGCGACAAATACAATTTGCAGTCCACAAAGATGTACGCGGAGATACATATTCTGGGTTGGCGTGTTCCAAGACGATTGTCATTTATAATCTTGTTGGTATGTTTTTGATCAAATATGCACTAGATCCTTCACATCGACCAAGCTTGCATATAATTCAGGTGTTTCGCTCATATCGTTGTATATCATTTTCGTTTCTTACCTCGCTTTATTTCGAAATGTATTTTAAGCCTGTTTGCTACTTTGTTTAATATGTTGTGCTCCAGTAGTTTCCCTGGTATTTTTCGAATGAATCCCAAACTTGCTCGTATTATGGCTCGCTGTCTCAAAATCACTGGCGAATATTTCATCAATTTTACCGGTGGTTTGCATCTTGATGCTTGCAGAGAGATTTCTGACCAAACTCACTGGAAGTGGTAGTCATCGTTTTTTCTCCTCATCTGTCCAGAGACTTATCTCGTGCATTTGTCAATTTAAGCATAATTTAAAAAGAATGTAACTGGATACTCATACCTGATCATCTAGTGGTCTGCTGTAAGATCAGTGTCGCGGCCATCAACGTGTTTGTCTGAAGATCGTGGGCAACCCGGAGGTTTGGGTCACGTCGGGGATACACATTACTGATGATCCCTAGAAATGGAGATGTTTGATTTCAGTGTTTCGTTTCAGTAGGGGTTGGCTAGAAAGTTAACTGAGCGGTAAATTTACGAACAAATTTGAGCATTTTTCAGTATTTATAGTTCCGTTAGACAATGTACTGAACCCAGGCCCCAAGTTAAACCTGAAACCTTATTGGGCATGCTGAGTTTATTAGGCCGAGGACCGCACAAAAGTGGTTTACGAACGCTTGACATTGCCGCCGTTGTGTATACCGATGAAACGAGGGTTTCGGATAATGAATTAGGCGTACAGATGAAGTAAGTTATTCCTCAACTTCAGGTCTGCTAGGCAGTTGGAGGTTGAGCTCAGGAGGCACGAAGGACTTCAATATCTGACGACACAACAAAATGATCCAATCTGGCTTCAGCTCACGTGACCCACCTTACATTGATAGTGATTACTGAGTCAGTCCTCATCGTATGGTCCGTGGGCCTCGTTATTTCGGGCGGGAAATCAGGGCAAAAGCGATCAACCTCGAGCAGGAACCGCCATCTGGTAATAATAACAGCGATGTGTTCATCAACGCATTTACTGGAAGCACACCCAAATGAGCGTAGTTAATGCACATAACACAAAGCAATGCACGTAAATAATATAATTGCAATACAACTATGTAGATTCACCAGTAGAGACGGCGTGATGAGACGAGAAATTTCCAGTTCCCAAAAATTCGAAGCATACCTTAGTAGAAAGACGGCTCACGTTTTTCACAAGGTTTGATTGACAGAAATCGTGTTTTAACATCAATCTACGGTTTACCAGATGTTACTTGGACTAATAGTTATGATCATGCCGGAAAAAGGCGTTTATAGTGTGACAAAATTTTGGTGTCTGGTTTTGCCACTATTTCATTCAGATAGCATCGGACCGCATCGAATTATTAGGCAGGAGTTCCAGAAGCCGGCGAATTAAACTCCTTGTTTTCAAAGCTGTACTTTAAGCAGTGTTGTAGACGAGTCATAAAATTGACGACCAGCCTACCACCAAAAACCAGAACATACGTGAGCGCGATAATCGTCTAGAGTCATCTTAGTCAAACAGGACCGATCCAAACACCTGGCGGCGCTCTTTGTAGCTCAGAGAATATGACTGGCCAAGTAGACTCCTCGTGAACGCAAGCTGGGAAATCTAGAGAGCCAGCCTATCATTCTCGTGCAAGCGGCTACAAATGAACCCATGGCGCCCAAATTGAGGTCATGCGCAGTTTATAGAGGTTTGGTCTGGAAACAGAATAAACTATGATCTGATGTGACCCATTGTTTATCTTGCCGTGGCTTATCGGCGAGGTATATTGAGCGAATATAGTGAATCGGAATGACGTATAACCGTGCTGTGCAGTGAGAGTGCAGTTGTAATATTCCCGTGTTTATACTGACCAGAATCAATAAGGATTATGTTCGAATCACCAAATGTGAGATTGGGAGTACGATGGCGAAGGGATATCCGGAAGGCTCGAATGACCGAATCTCCGCATCCGGCCCCGCGACTCTACCACCTGGCTACCCATCCTTAATCAGTGGTCTGCATGGTGTCAACCCCACCTGCTCCTACACCTATGCTCCATTCGTCTAAGTGTAGTACTGGAGGTCTTTCGTATATATCCATTCGTGTTGATTACTTGACCTTTTTCATTTAGTCGTATTTACGTGTATCTTTGGTCTCGTTGTTTTCACTTTTAGTGGGTTCAACCTTGCGGCTAGTTTTTATTTTCTTTTTTCCGGTTCTTAAATTTTTCGTTGTACCTTCACACCTTGCTAATGAACAAGTCGCTATTGAGACAGTCCGCTCTTCTTTATCAGAATTGATCGCCAGGTGAGATTATAATTTGTGGACGCTTGCTACATTACGGGCGCAACTATTCTAGTTTCGACCTTTTAAAGGACGTTGAAATTCGACTTAGGATACCCTGAAGAACCACGGGTACCCCGGGTTTTGTAACCAAACTGAACGGAACAGGGCGGGATCTTCTAAAATATGTGAATAAAACTACGTCACTCCCGATTGCTTGAGGAATCTTGGCTTTCGTGCAGCAACTGTTTCTGTTTTTTCCTTGCCAGTTCACTTCCATCGCCATCAATTTCGTAGACATGAAGTTTTATATTTTCCGAATAAATTCTCCAGCTGTGCACTACCTTATTACTAACTGACTGTTGCTGACGATCGAATTCTTTGTTCATAGTTGTTTTAATTCATATAACTTAGTGACCATTACCTATTAATTTGCCTAGCCAGTTTTATCTGCGTGAACCTTCAATTATCTGTTCTATTCTTCCCCGATAGATTGCGTATTACCATGAATCCTGGCTGATCCTACATTCCGTTAAATTCGCGGAAGTCTTCCGTACATAACATGTATGGACAATGACATGTTCGTTGGTAGGACACCCCTCCAGCCAAAGTTAGCACTAGGGCCCAAGGGAAACGGGAAAGCTTGTATATTAAATGCGAATCACTCAGGAACACCGGGAAACTTTAACACATTTTTGATACCACCATTAGACAGAAATCCATACCTTGCTTGAGAGCCTCACACATGTCACTTAGACACGTAAAAATAACTGGCGCTGCCAGGACACTTCCTTGACCCAACCCACTGGGGAATAGCCGAGTTACCTTTTTCCTTCACTGCTTTCGTGTGATATCCAATGTCTGAAGAAAGCAAGCTAGGCCATGGGTCTCTCACGCCGAAGGCTGGTTTCCTGAACGAAAGACACTCATGAGGCACACTGTCGAAAGCCTTTTGAATGTCTAACAACGGGATAGTAAACAAGTTATCAGAAACAGCGGCTTTTGTAACGTGGTTAGAAAAGTCCGTTTGGGACGTCATACAAGATCGCTTGTTTAGGAACCCATTCTTGGCAATTTTGTCAAATTTTGAGATGGTAAGAATACAATTAAGCGACCTGAGATGCTAATTCCCTTGTAACACCGGCATCAATGTAGAGGGAGGACGGTTGTTGCGATATGTCGGAATTTCGTTCACTCCCTCAGTCGCAAGCCTAAAACATGCAGATTACATGAAACGTACACTCAGAGTTAGGCAGAGTGCGGACATGCATTTACATGGAGAACTATGTCATCAAAACAACAGCAATCCCACAAGTTGCTTCAACTAACTTTGTGCGCATGATACCAGCCGTTCGGTTCTGCCCAACACATCTTCAGTAAAGGCCGGTAGTTTCGTGTCGTGGTTGTATAGCAATATTTTGAACAAGCCAAATGGGTCAACTTGATGACCTGTTATCATTAGGTGACCGGCAATCCATGGCGAGAATTTCTAGCAAGGGGCTCATTTGTTTGAAATTGTTATCACCGCTTGTTCTGCGAGTAATCTGCTAACTTTTGAGATAGGTGTCGGTCTCTTGTGCTTATGAGAACGTTACTGCAATCACAAGCGAACTGATGAATAACGCAGTAGGCAGAATATTCAGAAGAATTGCATTCGCGAATTTGAAGGAATGATCATTCTGCGGTTAAAACTAAGCGTATGGTTTCGGGATATGGCAGAATCTAATTTGTTCAAATTGTTTAGTGGCTGCATCCACCCATCTTGCTATTGGTTTCCACGAATTTTCGAGACAGCCATATGCTAAGAACGCTTTTCTTAGCCTCCCTTGTTCGGTTTGCAGCCTATTAGGAGTGCAAATTCACTGCTTCTATGAAATAAAGTCGGGACTAGACCTTATTTGCATGTTACCAGGACTAGGTTAAAGAACTGAAGACATTGTCCGCCCTACGTTGCTTTACAATGGACCAACCGCTGTGTTGTTGCATCCTCAAACCTGGTGACTATTATATCTGGGAGAGCCGAGCTGCCGTTTGACTGATTTTCCTGAATGAAATCTAGGTTCATGTGGACAGCGTTAACAAGGTTAAGAGCAAATTGAGCGATCAATACTGGTGAAAATCAAGATATCATCAGCAGCCGTGAACAATGTTTCTCGAAATGCAGTAGATCAGAATAACAACAACAGCGATTAGAATACCAAATCTACCGGCGTATCTATTCATGCCTAGGGTGCCTATACTACCGAGAGTCACTGCAGCAGTGGTGGTTACAGAAAGTATGAACTCGTGATACACTCGTCGACGGGACTTCCAAACTAACAGAGGATTCAACATATAGCCACCCCGTAACCAGAAACGATCCATCAGGTGGTTATATCCATTAAACGCGCCCAGAGGTGAGCTCAATCTGTTGGTCACCGGAGTCAGCAGCACACACTAGCTGACCTACCTACATCCAGCACTGTGCATGCTGGGGACCAGGACAGCCTTAGGATTGGTTCGAACACAAGTTCCGCAGCCAAATCAAGTCGACCATCAAGCGGTGGCCCTTATTTGTTAGTTAACTCTGGGAAGTGCTTATATACCAATACACAGTGTGCGAAATAAATTTTTGGAGTTGCGCAGCGAATGTGATTTCTCTTCCGCTAGTCGCCGTCGCTGAGTTGTGGCTGGCATGAAGCATCGCGGTTGGCGTGCTTACTTTACAGGGGCTCGACATCTCCCGCCCCGATCGGGAAGACAGTCGGAGTGGCGAAGTAGCGGTATACCTACCATATAACTCACCAACTCTGTAATGAGTGATCCATCCGTCACAGGACTACTAGATCCTCTCTAGCTTTCCGTTGGAACCAATGGTTATACAACCTTCATAAGTGTCATCTGCGGTCCTCCGAGCTCCACGCCACACCCCAGACACGCGCTGCACAGCAGCACGCTTGCAAAACACCGTTGGGTAACGTAGACGCTTTCGCTCACATCAGAATATCCCAATTGCCTCTCCTCAGAAAGCTTAATGGACTACAAACGCACACCCTACACGGTCCTGACAATATATTATTTAGTTTTCTCGAGGATCACGCGGAATCCTTGGTGGCTCTAGTACGTGCACCATTTTGTCGTCTATTAAACGGCAGTAGGGACCCGAATGAACGAACTCACTGCCACATGACGCCCGTTCATAAGGGTGGCACACGTGGCAATGCTGCGGACTATCTCCCCATCGCTCCACCCACAACCATATCAAAGAGTGTACAACACTTGAGTATGGGACAGATCCCACGCCACGCAAGGAAACGTAAGCAGCATGGATTCCGCCAAGAACACTCGCGCACAGCCAAGTTGTTGATGGTCAACGGCTCATGGACCAAGGTAGTCGATTCTGGCAGTGGTGCAGGTACACTGTGCCCTGATTTTGCAAAAGCATTCGACACGGCAGACCATGGTTTCTTACACACCAAAATAGATTCTTGCGGCATCTTGGGTTAAATGTTAGCCTAACTGCAAAACTGTCCACCAGATTGGTTCACAAGGTACGGGTCCACCAGGGACGCTGTTCCTTACACTGGGCCGCCACGAATCACCTCGAGGCTCCGCTTCCGTGGTAGAGCTGCTCATGATATTTATTAACGGTGTCACCGCCAACACACAACTTAGACAGTCGATTTACGCCGATGATATGGAGTTCTTGATGTCGGCGCTGACCTCGGAGGATGAGGACAGACTCCAGGTTGATTTGGATAACATATCTCCGGACGGGAGAAAACCGCCCACCCTCTGATATGAGCAAGTGTACCGTCCTTTACGGCCGCCAAATTTGCAAACGATCTTACTGCATGGCAGGAGTCCCACCTTGATGGGCCTAGGCACTTTTATCCAACACGAGCCGAGCGTTTCCCAAACAACCACACTAACGGTACGCTATGCTACTAGTGCTATGAGTTTCGCAGAACGTAGTCTAGGTCAGATAAACTCCACCTCCTTCTCAGGTTTATTTTTTTAGCTCAATAAGGACTTAATATCATTGGGTGTCATCGTTCTAGTCAGATCGAAGACGAGATTCCAGCCCCATACCCACTATGCGACATCGAGAAACAGGTCATCCACATGTCAAGGACTTTCGGGATCTGCAACAAATTAACCGATCTTGATGATTATCACCTTCTATCATGGTTCAGTTGCAGTATATCAATGATCGGTAGAACTCAGTTTCGCTTTCAACTGAAATAGGTCGAGAATGATGCAGATACAACACGAGAGTGGCATAGTCTGCTGAAATGGCGAACAGCTGCTCGCTCTTTCGTCAAGAAAAAGAAAGTGGGGTCTACTTTCGAATACCCTTGTCACGGCGTCAGTACGTCAGCTTTTGCGAAGACAACTAATGGGAAGTTGCCAGCGCTTGGTAGACTACCAGGGAAATTTCCAGTAGAATATTTTGTGCGTAGCCCCCGTTCTCTACAAGACCTTTGTTGAAAGTGAATATGAAGGCGTGCATTCCATACCTCAAAAAAGTTAGCCACGCATGAATATGTGAAACGACGTGCAACGGGAACTTCCTGTGTTCACTCGCTATCTCGTACACGCTGACTGGGGTTCTCAAAACTTTTCCATCAACTTAGAGACGGTTGAAGGGAGACACGACGCTCACCTCGAAAATCAAAACCAAAACGGTCATCCGATTCTAACCCTCCTGAAGCTGGCGAACACCACTGAATTAGTAGGATACAAATTCACCCCCAGGTAACGCATGGACGCTTGATTTGCAAGCAGCATAGGTTTACCATCCGAGCCTACCTGATTCGAAAGGTCCTTCCTTCGGACGTCGTGGAGGCTACTACTATCGAGACGTTCAAGAAGCAGCCTGACTTCCAGCTATCATCTGGATGGCAACTACGGGAAGTGTACTTCTATTGGAACGTTTAGCCCCCAACGTGTACATAAGTGCGTGCATGTTATTACTGTAAGTGGGTGTCGCCGACTTGTTTGTATCTGTAAGCTACTCATACAACAACGCCCCATGAACTCCGTACAGTACGCTCTGGCCACATGTCGACGTCATACTCGCTGGAGCTAATATATCATTATATTGGATACAGCAGACAACAGATGGAAATGATGCAAATTTTGCTTGAGCAGATTTTGCTGTATCTCTGCTGATGTTCACTGCAGCCGAGTTAAAGTATGCAAAATTTCAAACCACAAAACAATCACGGAAGGTCAAAGTTCAAAACCAATTCGGTCACTACCAAGGCCGCATCAACGTCATAAACAGTTCTTTTTGTACGCAAGAAATGAGTTGACGATGTCTGATTGCAATATCCTAGGAATACCATAACAAACGTTTGTTTTGACTCGAGAACAAAATACGAAGTGACTTCAGTGAGTCAATCACATGTGGCGTCATCAAGTGATAGGTGGCAATCGATGAAGCTGACCCCTTTCGGGTGTTTACTGTCAAGTTGCTTGATTGTATAACCGTTTGTTGTACCCACTTCAGTGAGTGTTCGGCAACCCTGGTTCCCAGCCGGCGCTCATTCCTGCCAATATAAGATGATCCGCATCCATTTCGTATTTATAGATTATGTCGATTATGGGACCCTGTGAAAGAAACTGCCTGAAAGCCAGCTTTCGGCTGGATGCGCTGTTAGAAAATTTCAACATGCCTGACAAATATATGGTTTCATTAAACATAGAATCTTTGTTCACAAGTGTGCCAATGAAAGAAACCATCATTTTTTCGCCATGCCCTGAAAGTCAGCTGGAACGCCTACACTTGCTGCGCACATCTAACGGAAGCTCCCACTTTTAAGCAAGGGTTATGGTCAGATTGATGGATTTGCGATGGGCAGTCCACTTGGTCCAGTTTTAGCTTATATCTTTTTGGCCAACTAGAAGAGCAAATGGCTAGAGAGCTGGACAGTTTATTCCTCCACAGAAAACAAACTTGCAGTGACAAATGGCCGGATGGGGGCAACGGATTTCCTAGACCAAACGAACTGTTTACATCGAGATACTTTTACACTTTAGAAGGTGAGACCAATGTTCGATTGCTGTTCCTGGATATCAACATGATTGGAAGAACGGATGGATCCGTTCGGCGTGTTATATATCGAAAGAGTACGTGGACCGGTCAGCACCTACACTTTGAAAACTTTTTTCCGGTAGCATATAAAACAGGATTGTCACGAACGCTTTCGGAACGGGCCAGACGGCTTCGTACTAGTGATAGCCTGGATGATTACATCCACCAACTAGAACGGACCTTATTAGAAAGCGGCTACTCAAGGGGCTTTATGAAAAAGTTCAACGCGAGCCATGTGTAAAGTGGTTATGAACCCACAGTCCCCGAAAAGATTAGAGTTTCACTGACTGTTGCTATGTGGTGCTTTCTGCCTGCGATATTCGACTACTGATCGCTCTACGCAACACGCACTTGTGTCTCCTCACGTGACCTATCAATTACGGCACTATTTTGACAACGTGATGCTCACTCTTACAACCTGCACATGGGCACCCACAAATTCACCGGCTAAAAAACCACCGTCTG
Organism: Paragonimus westermani; assembly: GCA_008508345.1. Lineage (NCBI taxonomy): Eukaryota > Metazoa > Platyhelminthes > Trematoda > Plagiorchiida > Troglotrematidae > Paragonimus > Paragonimus westermani. The sequence continues at coordinate 17,889 of QNGE01000024.1, forward strand.
CAGCCGGACGCGGTAATGCGCGTACTCACCAGCCGCACACTCATCCACTTAAAATGATCTGACTGGTTGAGGTTTGATGCAGTAGAAACAAGGTCACCCGGGACGCGGTCGCAGCCGGAACGGGACAGAAAAAACATCACTGCTGAGCGGGGCAGAGCGTGGTTCCGACGGATGCCAATAAGTTACATTGGTAATACCAGTTCCGGCAATGAAGACGAAAGGCAGTGATCTAGGCTTCTAATTGATTATCGCTAACAGTTATTTGTCGTGTGTTATTAAGTACTCAAGCTATCACACTCAAGTGTTCCACTGCAAACACATGCTTCGCATTCACCCCTGCAATGGTTCACGTGACTAATGAGGACGGGTTGACACCCAAATCGCGCTCAAAAACTGAGGTCGCATGAAAATGGAAAACTACCAGAAATCACGGACCAGTTCAGGAGAGGCTTGAGACGTGGCATTAGCACAAGTGCCACACTTTCTACCCCGCGAGAATACCGGCAAGCTTGTGAACCAGAGATAGCAGCTATTTCTCACGATTCAGCTGTCTCAACCATCTCAGAAGTTTCTTCACAGTCCGAATTTGGAGGTCTAATCACCCGGATCCAGTCAGTTTTTCGTTCCGATGTCCAACGGCTTTCTGTTGCCCTAGAAGGCGTTCGCTGAAAACGGAATGTAGTACCGCTATTAGGGGTTGCGGACAGAACCATGCACAGAGTAAAATAATAGTCTCAGGATTTTTTGGGTAGTTTGGAATCTAACAACCCATTGGATCAGTCCCCAGAATAGCACCTAAAAACCTTTGATTGGTGGTCACTCCAAAGTTTGATAACCCTGTGAAAGAAGAACTGCTAAATGAGAGAGGATCGGGGTTGGAGTTTGTAGGGCTTCTTGTCCTGACCCCTTCGACTGTTATCAGCCGCCGGGATAAAGAGTTGCTGTACGAGTCATGTGCTAAAGGAAAGGGGTGCAGGTATTATGTCAACGGGGGTCTCCGATACTTAAGTGGATAAAGATGATAAATTTCAAGAGGGTACTCGTAAGAGAAATGCTGCAAGCCGGCGGAGACCACCTGCTTGACGCGTTCAATGGCGGCCGCGTCCTTTTTCGAACGGGTGTGTAAGACCCGATTGGCACAATCAGGCATTGGTGTTATAGAGACCCCGTAAAGCGTTTGCAAGGCATGCCTGTCTACGAGGGGAAAGGCTCTTTATCAGCGCGAAAGTTGTCAATCTCTCCTAGAAGACATCTGGTGGTGATGAGAAAAACATAAACCAGGCGACAACCAATTCCCTGGTCCTCTTTAAGGTCAATTTTCACGATGTCAGTAACACTTCGAACATAATGTGCCACAAATAGACTCGTGGAGTCTCCTACGAGCAACATATGTGTACATTTGTTACCAATGAAGGGTAGACTGCAGCCATCTGACGAGCACTTATTGTGGTCAACGGCAATCTGAAGTGCACCTGGGTGATGAGCGTTCCGGGTTTTCAAATCGTCAGCGTTGCTAGAAATAAAGTCGGAACGGTCATTGACATATATCAGAAACAACAGTGGATCAAAAACAGAGCCTTGAGGAACCCTAGCACAAATCTGAAAAGAGAAGAAACGTCCGATCAGGCTTGTACTTTGAAAAAACTCTCACCAAGGAAAGATGTAGCCCAGCGAAATATCTCCCCTTGGATCCCATAAGCTTCTGGTTCATTTAAAACAGGACAGCGCGGGACACGATCCAAGGCTTCGGCAAAGTCAAAGAAGATTGCACCCGAGATTTGTCCATCATCGTTGGCCTCTATCAGACTATCCAAAAAGATTAACATATTGGTTATGCATGACCGATCGCGAAGAAAGCCACGCTGATATCCAAGCACGCGATATCCAAGCTGAACAGCACAACATCAGCAGAACCTGACCGCATCCATCCGGCAGTCCTAAAACCTCTGGCCAAATNTCGGACAAGAGTTCCCCGTTAAGTGGAGTTCCTCAGGGGTCAATCTTCGCCCCTCTGCTTTTCCTAGTATACATAAACGACCTGACCAACGGCTTAGTCTGCCCATGTCATCCGTATGCAGACGATATAAAGCTGGTCGGGAGTTCGTCGGACACGACCGCTCCACAAGGGGACATTCTGAAAATTTGCGAATGGGCATTGAAGTGGGATCTACCGCTGAACGTTCTTAAGAGTCATATCCTCGCCAAAGCTCTCCAGTCTACGCCCAGGTATTCAACAGATGCATATGGACAGACAGTTGAACTAACAAGAGACTTGTGTATCCAAGTCACTAGTGCATTTACTCCATCTGCTCAGCGTGCCGCATCCGCGACAAAAGCGCGGCAGGCGTTATATCGACTAAAATCGGCGATCGCTAACCACTGTCCAGCGGTGTTCATTCTACTGTACTCGGTTATAGTTCGCCCCCACTTGGAATACTGTGTCCAAGCTTGGGCACCATACTTTAGATGGAATATAGCCGCCCTCGAAAAAGTACAAAAGTTCGCCACACGTATAGTATGGGGTATGAAGTGTCTAAACTACCAAGACCGACTAACTTCGTTGTACTTATTTTCCCTCGAACGTAAGCGGGTGAGAGGAGACCTTATTGAAATGTACAAAATTACTCACCACGCTGGAACAAACTCCATGACAGGTTTGTTCGAGATGCGTCAGAACAGAGATTTAGGGGGCCATAGGTTCACAGTCAAAAAAACAAGATCACGATTGGCTGTCCGATATAACTTCTTCACTAACAGGGTAGTCAACTCGTGGAACAAGCTGTTCACAAAGATCTTTCAGGCTGAGAGCGTAGATGCATTTAAAAGAGAGCTAGACAATTATTGGAACCACCTTTGTCCTACTCTGTACGGACCGAACTATGACTGGTTTCTGCTGTTTAGATCAGACAGGTTTTGATACTCCTTTTCTTATGTCCCTACCCTTAGACCCCACTGAACACATCAACAGAAAACGCAGTCTGGTCAATCTCCGGATCACACCAGTCGAGCATCAGGACGTCAACAGGCATTGGCCCTCACCAAGTCCTGGATTTGAAATTTGAAATTTGATTAGAGGAGGAAAAGTTTCAGGGTTGTCGCTCTTCGCGCTATGACCACGTGCATACAGATATGAAATTTTCGACACTGCCCGCCCCCTCATTCTGCTGACAATCCACTGACCCTTTATCAGGTACAAGACTGGAAGTTGAGATCGGCATCCGACGATCCATTAAACTGAAATAGAACGCGGGTTTTCAATAATTGGCGGTACCATGTTTCAGTCCGTAGGTTTCGGTTCCTTGTCATTGATTCTTCGTGCAGAGTTGTAACTTTGATGTGCTAAAAGAACCACGCGGATTTATTAAATTCATTCAAATAGTGAGGATCCGTTTTGTTTAATGTAGTCTCAGTTTCTTGCTATTTGCGCCTTCGCGACTACCTGTGATTTCACAACGGATGTGAAAGTTGTTATTGTGTGTCCCAACAACGTTACATTTGAAGAAAGCTATCATGTCTCTTACTTCTTCCGGTAATAGCTTTATACATTTTATATGGTATCTCAGAATAAACGATTTCACGGTGGCTCCTTGTAACTCACCGAAGCGAGTCAACTTGTTTGGAGATTTCTCTTCGTCTGCGCAGTTCTTTGTGTTCACCGGCGTCTTTGTCTTTTTGTACTGTATTGGAGTGCTCATTCTATACGTCGTGTACAATGATGCATACTCTAGTAGTGATCGAGCCAGCAAAGCGGTGAGCTCTAATTATGTTAATTACATTTTCACAGGATTTCATTGCTTCCGTTCTCATCGCTGTTTTGTGGTTTATTGCATCCGCGGCATGGGCAGATGGAGTGCAGCAACTGAAGACTTATACAGATCCCTTAAATATCATCGTTCAAGCCCAAGGAGCTGATCGCCAGAAAAGTAAACCGTTGACTTTCCCAACTTACGGCGGCGTCAATGCGTCTTTGGTGAGTCCACTTCGTTTGCGTACTGATTTTCCAACACTTGGTGCATGTGTTAAGCTTTCTATTGTAGCTGTTGTGAAGAGTGTGTATTCTCTATCTTGTCGCGCTACGTAGCTTTTGTACTCCGTTCTCCTACACATTGAATTCCATTGTGTATACCGCTCAGTGGATGGAGGCTCATTACTGAGTGGTACTGGTGGATAATCCATAACTCTTCCGTCTGGTGGGTACTCACCATCTTGGTTATCAAAATGGGCAGTACGGTGGTTTGCGCTCATGTTCAGCTGTCATGCAACGAATAAGAAAAAAGAGATCTTAGGCAGGAATAAAAACCGAGAAAGAGGAGGACCATACTACTGAAAACAGTTGTCTATACTCCTACATTCAATGTCTTGGTGCCTGCACCCTGCGAACAAACAAGCAAACCACAGGTGAAGGTAAGACGTCAGCGTCAGACAGCTTCTCGACGACTTTTGCCGCCACACATCACTAAGCGCACCTACTTTACGGACAGCCTGGGCAAACAACGACGATGCTTGCGTCACTGGGCTCAATCGACCTTCATCTCGTCCAAGGTCTTCAGCCACTGATTCTACACTTTGCAAGGATCCCAGCCAGAGAGGCCATTGCGGCTGGTAGTTGTCAAATCCATGGCGAACGACTTCATTTTCATACAGTAGATTTTCATCTCTCCACCTCGCATTTGACGCCAGCTGGCTGAAGCATTGGCAATAAGTACACTTTGTGGCAGATTGCTAGCGGGCATCCCTAGTAAGTGGCGTAGCCATCTAAGTTTACGCAAGCTCAAGTATTGAACAGGGGAACTTGCTGGGCACCAGCCGTTGAACGCTGGTCTCCCAATCTCTTCTTTGTTCACTTGTTGATGTCACTTGATGTGAACGACGAAATTCAGGCCTTGATGGTAAATTACTTGAAGATGAATCACGTCTATTCTGAACGGCCAAGTTTCGCAGCCGTAAAGGCGCACAGCCTTCACAGTCTATGTGTTGTAAACAGTCAGACTCGACAGCGCAAACCAACAATCTCGCATCAGAAGCAGAAGAATAAGAGGCCCGTGTGATAAGCTTTATTCGTCTAACACTTGGAGTATTACAACTGAAATAGAAGGCGCATATAGTTTAACTCAGGGGTGAAACAAATGCCACAAAATACATTATAACATTCTCCCCCGCCAATAATTGCGAGTAAACAATAAATGGTAGATCACAGGGAAATGATTGATCGGGGGAACTATTTGGCGTTGAGCGTCAATATGTAATAGGTTTGTGCATCTCTGTTTCTCAAGCTGTGTCAAGGTACACGTTGTTGTTCGATTAACATTTCAAGGTTACGTGATTAGTCGTTATCGGGGAATCATACGCTTCAGTTTTGCATATATCAACCGAGAGACTACCGTTATGTTGTTCCGTTACAGGGACGCGATTAGAGGGTACAGGTGTCTCTTCGGTCAAAGGGGTCGATAGTCCTTGCAAGGGCGTCTCAAGCGCGACATTCCCTTCGAGGGCCAATTGATGAACAGAAACTCTTTCCTCCCCGTCATCAGAAAATCAAGTGTACGCGAACCGTGGATTGCACTGAAGCAATTCAACTTTGGAAAATGGATCATAATTGGGCCCAAGTTTAGTTAACCAAATTGGGTGAGTTGTTCCGGAGGTTGACCTCTGGTTATGGAATAGCAGACTTCTACATTGCATGGCATTAGTTGTGGTGCATAGAATTGATCTGACAGTGCAAAGCGTCGAGAAGGACGAGCTCCCATTAATTGATTACCAAGTTACTAGATTTCAGGATGAGCAACACAATCCTCCACAACGTTCCATTCGAACGCTCTACTTGGCCGTCACCTTGAGGGTTGTGTGGTGTTTTGTTTGTCGCGAATCCCTTTTCATGAGGAAAATTGATCACTGGACGATATGAATGATGATATGCGATCAGAATGAATGTACGCCGGAGTGTCAAACAGCGGGAACAACTGGCAAAAACAGTTAACGGTCTCGGTAGTCTCGTCGGGACATGCACAGGTGTCAATAAACAACGATTGTTACTATTGGAAGAGGACCCTTAAAATCCATCGAGACTTTTGGTAATGGTTATGTGGCTTTTATGAGGTCGCTTCTAGCTTTGGAGAAGAACGGAGCTTGATTTCACTTCATACTGGACGTTTGGCAACAACGCTTCGAAGTTCTACAGAAAGGGCGAGGTTTCTGGCGCGCACGTAGTAAATCAACCGAGGAACACCGAGATAACAAATCGATTCGTATAGTCTCCTCAATTCGATACTTGCCATCAGCGCCCGCTCCAATTACGTAAGAGCGCATCTGCCACTCCATTGTCTGTACCAGGTCAATACAAAACATCAAACTAGAACTGCAGTAGTTCCAGCTTCCAACGCCCAGTCTTGTCGTTCCTGACTTTCCCTCTGCGCTGATTGCCGTAAATTAGGGCGACAGAACGTTCGTCTGTGACGAGTTTAAAGTAGTTGCGAAGTAGAAGACGTTTCCATTTACGTATGGATTCCACGACAGCATACGCATTTTCTACGGCAGTGGTGGCGTCCGCTGGACGACAGACTACGGCTCAAAGTGACCAAGGTCGCCACATCAGAGGCGTCTGTTCCGACAACCAAAGAGATGTACTGAATCGTAGAGGTAACGGCTTTAGACAGCTCGTCTTTTCGAGCCTTGAAGGACTCCCTGACTTCGTTGGCTAGAGGGAATGTGTTAATATGCACAAGTTTGTTAGTTTTATCAGAGGAGTGAGATATCCACAATTACTAGTAAACCTATAATCCCACCACTCGGTGCTGAGACTTCAAGTTAGGAGAGTGGGTAATTCTCGTAGAGGTTCCAGGCGATCGGGATTCGATTTGATACTGTTCTTAGATACCTCATAACCTAGAAATTTGAGTTGTTTGGTGGCTGTGGTGGTTTTTGATTCGTTGGAAGTCATTCCGCATTTCCTGGTCACGTCTGGGAATTTCCGAAGGTTGAGATCATGTTCAGCGGAGTTGTTTCCATATACCGTAATATTGTCAACGTAAACAAAAGCGTCTTTTAAACGTTCACGTGATATTAGACAGTTGATGGTCCGTTGAAGGCCTGCGACGCCATGCGTCACACCAGGTGGAATCCGACAAAGCCGATGCAAACGTCCACAAGCTTTGAAGGCCGTAAAGAGCTTTTCTTCTTCCCGAATAGGCGCCTGATGATAAGCACTCCTTAGATTCAGAATGATGTAGGTGTCGTGCATGGCGATGCGTTCGTTTATTTCGTCAGTCTTGGGGAAGGGATAGGTATCCAAGAGAGTGTATTTTTTGATCGTTTGGCTATAATCAACGATCATTCCTTTTTTTACCCGTCGTTAACGACCACCAAGACTTAAGGTCTCCAAGGGGAGGTGGAAGGCTCGATGACTCTTTCAGCAAACAGACGGTGAATTTCATTACATATAGACTTTTCATCAGCTGGACTGTGCCTTCTGGATTTTGTCGCGATGGGCTTGCAGCTTCGCACCGGGTTTTGAAAAAGACAAAGACGTCCGATATGAGCTGAGGTCAGAATGAAAACAATGGTTTCCTTCTACCGAATTGGATTTCAACCCTTTTTATGAAGTCTAAAAAAGTCGTGACCAAGAAGAACGTTTGCACACAAATGGGGATAAAACGGACAATCTGACTCGTCTGTACACAGCATCTTTATAGAGGACCGTTGCCAGGGCGTAACTTTGCTTGTCACTTCATAGGGTAATAGAGGCCATTGTTATCTTACTACAGGGTTTGTGCACTTTCCAGTCGTTTTGCAGTGCTACGAAAGACGCTACATATCTTTCAGAGCCGCTAGTATCTATCAAAGCTTGTAAGTGAGTTCCGTTAACTTCAAGACCAACCACAGCGTCGAAAGACAGCTCAGAGTATCCGCTGATTTACTATTCGAAATGGATGGACGGGTAACAGAGAAGAGCTGTCTGTTCCGAGACATCAGGCAAACCTTTTGAGAGTGCCCCCTCTTTCCACACCCATTGCTTAACACATCTTGAGCAAGGCACTTCGAACGAGGATGTTTGTCATATCTACAGAAGAAGCATTTGCCAGTCAACGAGCTGGAGGTTGCTATCTCAGGCGTTCTGGTAAGGCTGGGCGGGTTTTTGGGGGCGTCTGTTGCAACGGTGTAGGTGTTAGTCGGAGCGGACTAGTATAATTGGGACTGCTTTTCTGCCAGTTCAAACGATCTAGCCTAATTGAAAACGGCCTGAAATTTCGACGCTATGTTTTAACGGTCTCTGTTGGATTTGGCTAGACAGTGACCGTTTATGAAAGCGTCTCGGTTCTGCTTGGCTCCAGTGGCTCTGTGAGCAAATTTGTCCAACGTCTGTCCATCTTCTTGTTTACAGATGGTGAGTGAGTGCTCTATTCTCTGGCTCCACATAGAGATCCCGTAGTATAAAGCTTCCACCGTCAACTATCGAATTCGGTTTTATATTCCTAGTCCGAGGACGGGGTGTGGTTGATCATATTGGTCAATTTGTTGGAATTGAAACTGTCAATGGTTGACAAGAAATTACTGGACGTACAAAACCATTGATCCTATTTTTCAGAAGTGTTAACTACGTCGAAGTCGACGTCAAACCCCTTAGGAGGTGAGATCCGTTCCATCGCGCCGATTTCCAAACAAATGAATTTTTTAAAAACTGGGTTTGACAGCGCAAACCAACGATCCTGCGTCAAAAGCAGAAGAGTAAGAGGCCCGTATGATAGGCTTTATTCGTCTACCAGTTGGCGTATTACAGCTGAAATAAAAAGCGCAAGTTGTTTATCAACCGAAGGATGCAGTAAATACCAAAAAATATTACTACACCTTGTACGTGCGACCCTTAATCTCCAGAGCTACATCTGCCGCTATAGGTGTTCTAATTCGGGGAATACCGCCGACACTGACGAGAATTTGTGAGTATATAAACCGGTCAACATCCCACATGATTTCTGTCCCCAAATTTAAATGGGCAAAACCTACACTCTCTTGCAAAAGCACTCCGCAGTTTGAGGCTACAGCGCGCATTCCAGAGTATTTAGCAAACCACGAACTAGCGCTTTCCTTGTTGCTTGAGAATGGTCAAACAGTAAAGTCTTCTCAGCAAAGTTAAGATTAGTTAGTTTTTGTTATATCGCGGGACGACCGAGTGGATGCAGTTGAACTGGAACGATCCCTACGACGCAGTGATATGGTACGCGCTGTTTTACCCGAAGAGCCGATGCCCCCAAAGCCGACTACGAAGGAAAAACACCGGTCTCCCGAAAACAGCGTTTATTGTCTCAGCCCGAAGTTCCGAGTGCCGAAATCAAAGTACAAAATGCAACTCTTGCGTTTTTATAGCTGGTCAAGCGATCGGGCGAAAAAAACAAGCTAACTAGCGTCCAGTATGTGAGTCGGCGTCAGAGGTAAAAAAATGACGGTACATCAAAGGAATTCGGCTTTACAAAAAAAAAACGATAAATGCTCACTCCAGTTAGTGAACAGTTTTTTGGGGGTATGTGACATCCCCAACATTCTTCCACCAGGTGTACACGGGCATCTGGTGAGCACCATTGACACTTCTCCACTGTTTGATCTGTAACAAAATCAAACGAAGGTGAAAGTGGAAAGGGTTGATGTACATTTCCCTTGGTGCTGACAAACAGTTTACAGCAGACCTTAGCCCGACTGAAGTATGGGACTAAATCGCTGACAATATGTTCACTTACATACTCAGGGCACCCCTAATTTCAAGTGCCTAAAATTGCAGAGGGACTGAATGGATCAAACGCGCCGTTGTTATCGAAAAACGGCAGTTTTTGGTAGTTGGTATATATGGTGCTGTTCCAAAATTCAATAGAGTGGAGATTTGATCAACGCGTCATCGTCTAGGACGAAACCGTGCCTGTTTTTCCTTTATGTTTGCCTCCCGGGCCGCAGTGAACCGACGAATTACATTGAATACCGGTTAAGTATAAACGCGAACCACTGATGTTTTACTAGCCTTGGTGATGATGAGCGAGTAAATAGCAGAGCCGTAGGGATGATTTGGGTCGACGTAATCCCCCATAATTTTCTTAACAGCCCTTGATCCCTTTCTTGAATATGGAAAGTATTGTCGAATGATCCCAGTAGATCGGGGTGTTTCCCGTCGTCCACACTAGATGGAGGAACTGAGTCAAAGCTTCCACTAGCGCTTTCCCACCTTTAAAAAGTGCTGGCACGAAGTAATCTGGACCAGCTACTACTACTTTTGAGATTCGAGCTGCAATTTCGCATCTCAATTTTACTGGATTGTTCTGAATCTACCGACCAACATATCACACTGCAGGTTTGCGGCAGTAACACAGCAGATGCAGGAAATCGATTAGCTAACTCCGCAAAGTTTTTCGCTCAGCGCAGTGACTTTCTGGGTTTCGTATAGGTGAACGTGCTATCTGCCTCGCGAATAACTTCGCTGGCAGACGGATACCGTAAGTTAGTGGTACAGATTGGCTGGAAAAGTCTGTTAATGTTCCCTGATACAATAGCGGATTCCGTTCCTTCAACATTCTCCGCCAGCCAAGCCTCAAGGCTGGCTACGTTTCACTCTCCTACTAATACCTCCTAATTTTTTTCACACCAACTGCCATGGAAAATGTTCCACCTGACGTTTATCAACTCTAGAATATTCTCAGATCCATTGTTTAACCAAAGAATCACCATGCTCCATGCGATAGTACCTGCTTCATAAATGGTTATCGGTATTTGGGTCTAGCATCTATTAGGATCTTCAGGGTCAAGTCTGTTAAGCTCGCATTCCAGACTGGTTTGGTAAGTACACTTGGCCGGCAGCCCGATCAATTTCCCAACAGCCGAACGCTACAATCGTTGAGGACATCGCCTAGCATAATTAAGAACAAGCTGTTAATATACCAGCGCATAACCCTAATCCAAGTATGCCTCAGTAAGAACGAGAATTCTGAATAGAGTACCGCCAACTATAACTAACAGCCATGTGGTCTATCTGAGACAAGGTGTGATTCGGAGAAAAAGAACGCCATGTGTGTCGATGAAGCGCACCATGTCTAAAGCCAGTTCTCGCTTTAAAGAAAACCGATACTCGATGCACGGTCGCAACAGTCGCCCACCATTATCCCAGTGATGTGATGCCAACCCGGACGTGTTTGTAAACAAGAATCGGCCTCACTAAGGCCGCTGACTCGAGTTCATTTCTCCGACGAAACTGTGTGTCGAGCTAAGGAGAGCAGCTTAGTCCGAGTAAGCAGCATCCTCACCACCAACATCATTGCAGTCAGTTGAAGCATAAGCAGACATTGAGAAGGTTCCCGTAGATTTGGCGTCTATAGCTAGCTTCACCAGAACCTGTTAAACCCACGACAGTCTACTGCTAGCGAAAATCCAATCTACCGATACGGCTGAGGCCGTCGTGCTGAGCTCTATCTACTCCAGTCTGACTGACGGTGGCGACTGTGAGGTAGACAGCAGATGCTGCCACTTCAATGCGTTGACTACTGTGCTGGTTTCTGGTCCCTTAAATTCAACCGACACCGATATTTAACGAGTCCAACGTCCGTCCGAGAGCTGTCTGTTGACCCATCTTCTTTAGAATGCGGACGTGGAGAACACCTAGTTTAATCGTCATTCTAGGCCTAAGCGAGGAAGAGGTGGACCAGAGGCTGAGTGGTAGGAGCCGGGACTTACGGGAACAATGTCAATGGGGTTAGTTGTATCTGTCGTATGATCTGTAATGTATTTACCAGAAAGGGGGTTCAGGAGGAGCCTATGAGCCAAATTGGATAGAACAGTCAGGTAGGAATCAACAGTAATGTTTTCGTTTATCCACCTTGCTTTATGCAGCAGCTAGGACGACCCGGTTTACACTGCGAGACGGCCGGTACAATATGAAATTATTACGACGAATATTCACGATTTTATGTGGGCTTAGAGACTGCCAGAACACTCAGACCCTGACAGATGAACGATAATGGTTCACAATCAAAGCCCTTGGTTCAAAAGCTGGTGCCGCAAAGCAGTGGGTAGATGGCAGTGCACGAAAGCTGGTAAATTTTCCCGAAAAAAGATGTTAACCTTCTCCCAAGCTCTGACTTGGAAAAACATGAAATTGTGGTTCTTCAGACTTCTACGTAATGGCCTCTCTGGCATGAGTGTTGGTGTAATCACCATACCGTCGAGTTTAGCTTGACAGGTCCTCGAGATGCGCAAGCCGTAACACCGCCCCCATGTTCGATCTCACTATGACGATGGATGCTATTCTGTTCCCATATTGTTACCATGCAGTTGATACCGTAAGGTTGTCAGCTCTTTTCATAACGGCAAACCTGGAAGGCCTTGTATGTTCTATGGATTTGGCATAAAAAACGTAAACGTATTGATAAATGATTAATAAAAATGTTTTTCTCAATAACTATGTGGCCTTACGTAAAACCTTTGAAGGCGGTGCTTGTCTGTAGTTCGGGGTGCCTTGTTTCGTTGATCCACTACTCTGGTTTGTACAACTTAAGATTTACCATGGCTTCGTAGCCAGTTTCGATCCGCATTATTGAACTACTCATGCTTAAAGGCAAATCAGAACGAGGTCCCCACGAGTTCCTCATTACTTAAGTAGGTCAATCTCGGGAATTCTGATATGGTATTCGTGAGCAACGTTGCAACACCTTATCACAGTTATGTTTGCAAATAATTGGGACGGAAGTCGAACCTCTTAGACTGTGGCGGTCGCCTAAGAACGTTAGTACAATTGATTCCGGAAGTCGTACAGAATCTCCCAATGATAATAGTTTTGATACTATATCTATGTATATATACATTTAAAACAATCTAAAAAGGGGGGCACACTGAGTAGTGAACGATTTATTGTGACTTTTCAAATTCACACTAGGATCCGCTGTCAAACAAATAAGTGTGTCGGAATGAGATTGTTCTGCCGCTCATCGTGTCTACCTGTCGGTCTGTTTTCGCTCATTCTTCGTTTCACTTTCAACGGTGCTGCCGTAGTGGCTGTCTGTGCCTACGTGTCGATTGAACGAATTCCGCGAATAGAGAGCTTCCAATACAAGCCGTTTCCCTTTCGTTCTTGTCCGCGTGGTCTATGTTGACCTCGTGACTTGTATCCGCGCAGTGGTGCCACAGTTATGATCTGCAGTCGGCTCGTCGGCTCGCTAATTTGTGTCCGTGCCCGCGTGTGCGCAGCTGTTTTTCTGTCTCCCCCACATATTGTTGGTCACACCCGAGACATGGATTCGCGTAGACTACGCCAGACTGTTCGTGTGGTTCTACATGATCCTTAGCGTTCATCGGAGCCGAACGGAGTGGTTGGAGTATCCTTTGTACTGCTTCAAATGTGCCGTGAATATGTGGCACTGTCACTTATGTTCTGGGTTTTGTACGTTCACTTCTTATAGACCCTCTGATAGATGCCTTTATGAAACTACTGGGGTACCCATTGGAAGCGAACAGTTTGAACAGGTGTTTTTGTTCTTGAGTTCGGGCGAGCTACAGTGTGTGTCTGCACATCGAAATGATGTTTGCACGCAGGTTTTGAGTTGACAGGTTAGATGATTGCTATTGAATCTGAGAATGACATCAGTTGTCGGTTTACGATAGACGGTGTTTTCATCATAGACATACATAGACAGAAATACATCAGTGGTTCACACTAATGATTAACTGCCACATACTAATGCGTAACTGACACAAGACGTTGTTCTCAAACTTGCCATTAGGTCTTATGATCAATACATTGAGAAACGCCAGACGTGAGTTCTCTTCTCGTGTAAAGGTTGTCTCGCCTATTACGTTATTCAGACCGCTGTGGAACTGGTCAAGCTGAGTCCGAGGTAAGACAAAAAATGTCATCCAGATATCCAGGCCACACCTTAGACTTGAATGTCAGAAAGGCTTCAGATTCGAGGTGTTTCATTACGGCGTCTGCAAGTAATCACGATATAGGTGAGCCCATTGGTGTGCCTCTTTTCTGCAAGTAGACTCGGTCGTCAAATTATTGGTAAGTCTCCATGCAGAGCTCTGTTAACTGAGTCAATTCCTTTGGAGAGAGATTCATCCTATTGCGGAGGCTGTCGTCCTCGCTTATACGGTGCTTCAGATTTTCTATCGCAAGTTTCGTCGGTATGCTAGTGAAAATGGACGTAACATCAGTGAAAATCAGTGTATCCTCTTTTTCTATCCAAGGCTCCGTGAGTGGGAATAAACCGCACATCGGGTTACAGCTTTCTTTACGGATGATCTTGCTAGTATCGATCGTTTTGGCGCCCAGGGCTCAGGTGGGTTGACAACATCCGACAATAACCAAAATCGACTACTGCCTGTTGTGAAGCATGGTGAGTCCGCCATATGTATTGGTCACTTTTAGCTCTGCAAACAGTGCACCCACAAGCGTTTACGAACAGTGTTTCTGTCGCCGTCATCAGGTAATCGTGTGAGCTCGAAGAGTTCCGGGTGGAAGCAGCCTTCTTGCCAACGTACGGTGCCTCTTGCTTCAAGCATAGCGCTATTAGTTAGTGGTGGGTGGTCGCTAACCCAGAGGCAATCGCTTCCTGGTACTTCCTTTGTAATGCTTCGTGTGCAAGGTTGGATACATAGACCTAGTTGAAACGAAAACATGAACGCCCACTGGGTTGCCAGATGGAGTACTAATACTAGGCCCCAATCAAATTAGGGACCCTAGTATGATGACTGATAGAAATATGGTCGACCAGAGTTCCGGTCTGATTCGGAGACGGAGTACACCATATCACACAACGGCGGTTGTAATGCCCAAATTGTGGTGCTCGCCAAGAACAGGCAGGCAGATGTTTGCTCACTGTTGCAGTAGAAGTTTATCATTGTCGAAATGGCGAATGCCTAAAAAAGCAGTGCTTGCCTTACCCAATTGCTCGAATGTCACGATGCCTAATGTTTTTTTCACACGGATAAAGTCATGTAGCTGCCGATGACATAATGTCTGGTTGTGTCCGGACCACAGTCGGTTAGAACATCCGTGAAAATGACAAACAAACAACGTTTATCTGTTTGAAATCTTCAAACTTTGAATTTTAGACGAGTGATGGGTCATTACTTAAGATCCAGTCACGATGCCCCACTGTATTCGGCTTAGTGCAACCTCAGCACCGGTTGTCCAGGGTCGCTGAACAAACGAACTCTGAGTACACACTGGACTGTTCAACTAATTAGAGATCTGTTTGATAAGGGTAGGATTTCGAATCTGTGTGTACAAAAATCAACAGATGTCAGTGTGACGAGACGACAGAATATGGCCGAATGCCACCTGCTGGCCAGCAGAAATGGGTGTCCGGACGTTGTAAGCAGCCAGCCTCAACGTGTCATGTAGTTTTGAAAATCTATACGAGTGTTGTGTCCGCAAAAGACGCATGGCCAACAAGTTGGTTTATTGCGCAAACTTCCGTACAGGTCATCAAAAGCTAATCCATTTGCACGACAGACATGCACTCACATACATTGGGTGACATTACGTTGTCATTCGCCTTGGTGAAAGTTCTCACACAGCATGTACACACTGTTCCGATAGTCTCTTCTTGTCCGTCGTGTTCGGGGCTTGTCCTTTTGTTCCTGAATGTCGCCTGTGGGTAACACACTACTCGTGAGTAGTATACTACTCCCAACGAAACTGCTTGTTATACAACACGAGGAACCGTTTAACGGCAATAGTCTGTGAGGAGAAACCTATCACTATGAGCGGTACCATTGTGAGAATCCAACGGGGTCAACAAAACAATATACAGTATATATCTGAGAAACATCGGACGTGATTGCAGCCCTAGAACTTACTGGGGAAAGCGTCTAATAGGCGTGTAGAAGTTTGCTACCTTGGTATTAATTGAAAAAAATATTGCCGTCAAAGTGCATACATCTTACCGAATCAAACGTGTTTTTAGAGGAGTGGGATGTACCGGAAATTGAGAACCAACGTTAATTGGTTGAAAATGATTTTGCTTTGCTCAAGTGCCGTTATTTGGCTGTTTGGCATTCCGTACGTTATCTGTTGTAATAGGCCAGTGCACTCCATAACCTTGAGGCGATGAATAAGAGTTAGGTTTTTCCGGAGCTAAGTAGCAGACATTGGAGAATGATTTCACAGTTACTGTATCTTGTCCAGTTCCTCTGAAAAGGATGCATAGTGAAGCGGACACACCGCATAATGCAGGATGTACTCACCATGTTAACTTGAACATTGAGCTTTTCGATAAAGAAAACGAAAAACTGACAAGAGTTATACGAAAACAAATTTTGTTGTCTCTACAGATGCGTGCTGTATAGGTTGGAGGTTAAATTTCCTCCTTGTGCACCTAAAGGATGTCCAGTGTCATGTAGTCCCCTGGGCCACAAATACGCCAGCTTCTATCAGGTTGTTAAAACCTAAACAGCTGCAGCTTTGGCAACCGGACTCTAACGTGCGAAGGTGTGATTGGTAATCGAGGGTTAGTGTCACGGATCTGCTGCTGTTTTCACCTAGGGAATTCCAAACAACACTAGTTAGTAGTTCAGCTGCTGTCAATGTAACATCAACGTAGCAAGCAGAAGGAATTCTTTGTGTTCGTTTGCCATGTCCTCTCTGTACGACAGTAGTTAGGTTTCCTGCTATAAACTGAACACAAGTTTATCACCAAGTCAATGGCTTATGGTACCGCCCGACTATGCTTTTCAGTTGTTATCTTCGTTCTTTTCGGGCTCCTGGTTGCAGTGCTGTTTTGCTTGCGTAGCCCTTTGTGCTGTCTGTTTCGGCAGGGACTCACTAACTTGATCTCTGCTAATTTGCTTGATAGGTTTGAAACATTTTCTGTCCCCATGTGAAACCGCATATAGAGGAATTGCAGAAACATTATATAAGCATAAGAGAGAAGCAATAATGTATGGAGAGTTGTCAGAGATACACATGTGCACGTTATCAGTATTCATGCAGCGGCGCCATGTATACGGCCGGCCAACAATTGCCGTATTTCTCGACTGTGAAGATACGTTCTATTCGGTGGATCGATCTACACTTGAAGGCAGAGGTGTACCGACCAAGTATGTGAACATACTATCTGCTTTATTTATAGTGAACTGTGACAGTTTCTGCATCAGTAGCGGCATACATCAGGGCTGTCCACTTTCACCGTTTTTATTTACTTATCATAGATGAAATAGCAAGGGACTCTCTCCGACACTCACAAGATGTGGGCGTGGACCTACTGCTGGATGGAAGACTGACTGATCTGGATTAGACTAACGACAGTGTGTCGCTGTTTGGCCTTTTTCGAGTAGCACAAACAACGCTAGAGGTTATTTCGCGTTCTGACAAACGCTTCGAATGCGCTTTACAGCATCAAAGTGCAAAGTGCTTCTGCAAGATAGCTGTGATTGTGCAGATTTATGGTTAGATAATGAGGTCATGTAGGTTTTTGG
>QNGE01000024.1:41671-58029 GCA_008508345.1 Paragonimus westermani
GGCCAACAATTGCCGTATTTCTCGACTGTGAAGATACGTTCTATTCGGTGGATCGATCTACACTTGAAGGCAGAGGTGTACCGACCAAGTATGTGAACATACTATCTGCTTTATTTATAGTGAACTGTGACAGTTTCTGCATCAGTAGCGGCATACATCAGGGCTGTCCACTTTCACCGTTTTTATTTACTTATCATAGATGAAATAGCAAGGGACTCTCTCCGACACTCACAAGATGTGGGCGTGGACCTACTGCTGGATGGAAGACTGACTGATCTGGATTAGACTAACGACAGTGTGTCGCTGTTTGGCCTTTTTCGAGTAGCACAAACAACGCTAGAGGTTATTTCGCGTTCTGACAAACGCTTCGAATGCGCTTTACAGCATCAAAGTGCAAAGTGCTTCTGCAAGATAGCTGTGATTGTGCAGATTTATGGTTAGATAATGAGGTCATGTAGGTTTTTGGCCGATTTGTGTACCTGGGAACCTGCATCAGCGGCGATGGAGGTGTAGGGAATGAAATAAAAGCGCTTATCTCTAAGGCTCGAGCGGTTTTTGCTAATCTGGGCACCTCTGGCGACAGAGAGTTATCTCTCTGAGGCATATGGGCAACAGTGAGAGCTGTGTTACTTCATGACAGCGAAACAGCCGCTCAAGATAGTAGACGTGGTGTTTAGGTGATTTGTCTGTGAAGTGAGTGCACTTAATGATTCGAGCTATGAAAACCGTAAGAAAGCTGTCTTGATAATGACGCCTTACTTTTACTTATCGATGTCTTGTTTGTTTGCAAAGCGTAGGCGCCTTGGTGTGTTTGAATATAGGTATTTTTAATAGTTGGGTTCCCCTCCCCCCAGCGAAAATCACTGGTATATTGCTGTCTGTGGTGACAACGACGTGTGCAAGTTTAAAATGTGACAGCAGTCTATCTTTTGAATCTTACACGTTGGTTTAGTCTCTTACTGCTGTCGTTCTGCTGAAGAAAAGTGGTAGGTGGGGCATGGTTCTTGAAGGGTCAAGAAAAGGCGACGTTTTTTCCGAAGTTGATTGGGCGTCTGGCGGGCTTTTCCTTGTTAAAACAAAGTGTAAATTTTGTATTCTCTTGAGTGCCGTGGTTTCCACTCGTAATTCGGCGATTGTGTTGGTTGCAACACGTGTTTTACATATCTGGCGACGTAGGAACCTGAAGAAAAACTTTTGTGAAGATGTGGTGATGAAAAGTGTCTTCGTAAGTGCGTTGAGTATTTTTCTCATGCAAAGCGTAACAATGAGACTGGTTCTCGACGCGTTGTGACAGCTTACTCATTTCAACCACCTATTGGGCTGAACCGGATGGTATGGTAATCGCATTGAGTATCACCCATGCCAGGTGGGTCACTAAGCAAAAATATTATGAACTAGCCCCCCAGTTATCTTTGTTGGGGGTTGAAGGGCAACTAGCATCTTTTCTGACAAAAAGCGGCATTAGTTTCAGTGCACTGCCACCCACCAGCTGTTGTGCGATACAAACTTTGGAGACTTAAGTTTTGTGTAAGAACTCCATTCGTTCTTCCATCTAAGTCCTACTTTCCTGACAATATCCAAGCCAACGTACCCGGGTAGACGAATGTGCTAGCTCAACGCTTTCGAATGCGTCCCCAAATGGGATTAAGGAACGGCCTTTCAATTGGGGCTAACTGCGAAATAGGCGAGGCTCTCTCGGCAGGTAAGCAGTCGCGGACGATGGTGGTAGTACCCTCACGGCGTGGTAGAATCCGTGAAACGCCACGTGATTTTAAGCTTTACTACAACATGCACATGTTACCCTGTCAAAAAGGGTTTTCAGATGCTCCATCGGGGACGCGTGGGCTCCTGGATTGCATGCCGCTCGTATGTCGAACGGGTATCTTCGGTTTCTGCTAACTGGAAATTTTTCGAGAAGGGAATACAAATCACCCTAGTGATCACCGGCTCAAGCAGGTACAAAGGGTGTGCCAGGTACTTTATTAGCTGCCTTCCGTTCGAAGAGCGTATGCACCGATCTGGCTGCCGGTAACCGGACAGGCGGTCGGAGAGTCACCTGAGGTGTGTAACCAGTATCGGGTAGAAAGTGCAGGTGCTGTTAATTCCATACGTTGACTACTGTCGTGGATTCTAGTCTCTGAGATACAGCAAACATCAATATGTAGCGAGTTCAACATTCTTGCGAGAGCAGCCTGTTGACCTGTCTGTTTCAGAGTACGAACGTTGAAGGCACTTATATTAATTTGCGTTCTAGGTCGAAGCACAGGACGTGGAAGGTCTGAGACTGAGTGGCGAGAGCTGGGACTCATCGGCACAGTGTTATGACTAATTATATCTGCTGTGGATCTGCAGAGAAGTTATCAGAATTGGGATTCTGGAGGGGCCTGAGATCTAAATTTGATAATACAATGGGGGAGGGGTCAGCAGTAGCATGTTTTCGCCTATCCACCCTGCTGTATGCAGCAGATAGGGCGACCCGGTTTATACTGCGAGACGGCCGATGCAGTATGGAATTGTTTGTGTTGTGAGTATTCATGGTTGTGTGTGGACTGAGATACTGCCAGGACGCCCAGACCTAGACAGGAGAACGATTAGGGTTCTCAACCAAAGCCTTTGGCTCAATAGCCTGTATCGCAAGGCAGCGGATGGATGGCAGTGTACCAGAAATGGTACGTTTTTCAGGAAGAGATGCCAACCATCTTCCAACCCCTAACCTGGAGGACCAGGAGACTGGTTTGTCAGACCTCTACCTGTTGGCCTGCTTGGTGTGAGTAACTGTGCAGTTTAGCCCAAAAGGTCATCGAGATGCGCAAGCCGTCACACCACGTCAAGGTCCAGTTTCACCGTGACTCTGGCATCCCCCGTTTCCAACCAGTGATTTGAGCGATTTGAGGATTCGAGCCAGGTTGACGACACCAGCCCACTTCACTCAACGGGACAGTGAGGGCTTTCATATGTGATTACCACACCGTTGCTTCACCACGGCGCGTTTTTACCCAAATGTTGATGTTCTAAGTATATAATACCACCGTACGGCAAACTGTCAGCTGACTCAACCATCGCAAACTGTGCAATGCGATTAGTTGACGAATTAATTGAGCACCTGGAGCTTTCCGTTTTCAGCCAAAGCTGATATATGCTATTCTTTCCGCCCATCTAAGTGTCGCGGCGGTTAGTTTGTTGGTTTATCAGTCTGAGTCAGCTTTTTCGACTCTCAGTTTTGGCTGTTTATAGTAACTACTGAACGAACGATTATCGAAAGTTAACACATTTCTGAAGCTCTGAGGTGGTTCTTTGAAGTCATATCCGACCTACAGGTGCCAGAGAACCCAAACGTTGCCGACTGTTCTGTGACACTTGATTGCTGGATTTAGATGGTTAAGTAACGGTGTACAGTTAATTGTAACCTAATGATGGGTGGCGGACGCATTTGCGGTCGCCTCGGTTCCGATGCGCACTGGTACACTGTAGGTCGTTTTGAAAGAGATGACGATTAGCTTTTGGCAACTCGTTCAACTTGATTTCCCTGTAGGTTTGGATATACACGGCTTCATGTTGACCGTGTCGCTTACGGAGCCTAATCTTTAAGGCAACGCGTGATTTGCATAATCAATACCAACACCTTGCCAGAACGGATTTCGAAAAGCCTAAAAGTGACACTCGATTTTTTGATGATACGTGCGGGAGCAAATTTTATTAAGGAAATATGGGCAAGCATTGTCACAGCTAGCAGCAAGTTACTTGTCGTTTGTTACAGTTTTGTGCGAATACCAGGGATGTCCGCTGGAATTTTACGGCAAACTTCTCCTTTTTGCGCGAAATCAATGAATACCATCACAAGTTGGAGGAACAGAATTCCACACTCGAGGGGGGGGGGTCGTAGAAGGAGGCTTCTGTGGTCTACACGTTGCGAATGGGTGTACGTAGCAGCTATACTTTAACCAGTGGAACTTCTTTGTGGAATCTACGGCAGTATTGTTTTTCGTACTGTTTCCAAATATGTATATTCGAAATGCGTTCATAAACTTCCACTGCTGTTGTGATTAGTACCCCAGCCACCCGTACGAAGTTTATCTGGGACAGAAGTGAAGAGCCACCCGCTAGTTTACTATTGTATAACAGGCAGTTTCGTTGTGAGTAGTATACTACTCACAAGCAGTATATTGCCCACTGGCGACATTCAAGAACAAAAGTGCAAGTCCCGAACGCGACGGACGAGTGTGAAAACTGTCACCAATGTATGTGAGTGCATGTCCGCCGTGCAAATGAGTGCAAGCGTTTGTGGTTTAATTTTTGACATAACCTGTACGGGAGTTTGCGCAGTGAACGAACTCGGAAGCCAAGCGTCTTTTGCGGACACAACACTATGACGCATCGTTGGGTGGAGATCCCGTTGACGTGCTGGACTACCACTAATACGTACGCACCAGGTATAAATAGTCGTGGGTTTTATCAAGAGCGTTATATAAAGGCGGTTTGCTTGACTCGTTATTCACGTGCAGGCATCTTGTGTACGCGCGACGAATTTCAACATTACGGTCTTTATTGTTAAGCCTGTCTGCAACTTGGAAATGCCCTGTTCATGACAAGCTAGTATTTTTGTCCGGCTGCTTTATTGAAATCGAAGTTGTGGAGTCGTAGAGTTATTATCACAGGTCACCATAGACAGCAGTGTGTCAGTGGTTCACATTAATGCTTAATTGCCACACAACCAAGAAGGAAAAAAGCAGACCTTATATAGGACGAGAGAAGAGAAAAAAGACGACGGGAAGGGACTCTACTACTAAAAAAGTAGCTTCGCCTATACTCCAACGTTCAACATCAAAGTGCCTGAACCTTGCAAACAAACAGCCAAGCTGCAGGTGAAAGTATGACAACAGCAAGACAGCTTTCTTACGACTTCCGTTGCCCCACGACATTACATCCACTCATTGCACAGACAACTCGGTCAAACAACAACATTCACGCCACTGAGCTCGATTAGCTGCCATCCCACCTAACGTCTGCAGTCACCGACTCGTGAGGTCCCCAGTCTCGGAGACGAATCCAAATTACGGCGGCTAACTCTTTCGTGAACGACCTCATTTGTCTACGACAGGTCATCATCTGTCCATATCGCACCTTACGCCAGTCGGCTGCAGCGTCGGCAAAGAATGTTCGGTGTGGCAGACGACCAGCAGGCATCCGTAATACATGACATAACCATCCAAACCTTCCTCCACTGCTGCTGATGCAGATTTCCAGGTACGCAAATCGACCAAAAACCTACATGACCTCATTATCTAACCATAAATCTGCACAATCACAGCTATCTTGCAGAAGCACTTTGCACTTTGATGCTGTAAAGCGCATTCGAAGCGTTTGTCAGAACGCGAAATAACCTCTAGCGTTGTTTGTGCTACTCGAAAAAGGCCAAACAGCGACACACTGTCGTTAGTCTAATCCAGATCAGTCAGTCTTCCATCCAGCAGTAGGTCCACGCCCACATCTTGTGAGTGTCGGAGAGAGTCCCTTGCTATTTCATCTATGATAAGTAAATAAAAACGGTGAAAGTGGACAGCCCTGATGTATGCCGCTACTGATGCAGAAACTGTCACAGTTCACTATAAATAAAGCAGATAGTATGTTCACATACTTGGTCGGTACACCTCTGCCTTCAAGTGTAGATCGATCCACCGAATAGAACGTATCTTCACAGTCGAGAAATACGGCAATTGTTGGCCTGCTGTGTACAGGGGTCTGCTCCAGAAGTTGACAAAAAAGTGAGCTGTTCATGGCCACTCAAGGCGGAAACCTACCTGTTCTTCCCTTATGTTTGCCACTTAAATTGTAGTGAATAGACGGAGTGCAGGGGATGCCAGAACCCTAGAAATGACTGAAATCAAACTAATTTCCCTGTGTTTTCTGCAAGCGCCTCCGATCGTAAAGTAGGTGTGCAAGTGCACTACATGTTATCACCAACACATTCCAGATGTACGTAACGTTCTAATGGCTCAGGGCGTCGGGTATTGTTCATTATATCTACACTGGACTGTGGTAAGCAAATTATTGAGACATATTTTGTCCCTACATACATAAACACATCCTTTTTGCCTTGAGTCGTACTTGTTTGCGTTTTCGCCCAGGATGTTTTTGATCCCTACAACAGTCCACGAAATGACTGACAATTACAACTATGTAAAGAGTAAAATGTAAGCAAGAATGCATTTGACTTGGCTGGTCCATCTACGCCTTAAACTTCCTCACACTTAATGTGTATTCTGTTGGAACTCTGTTTCCGGTTAACAAGCGCCTGCCACACTGAAAGTGGTGCCCATCAAGGTTACCAGTCCACCTAATTCTTATTCACTTTCAATATAAACGATATGATGCGACTTTGGCACGGAATCCAGTCATTGACGTCCGCTCCGCTAAGAAATTAATCGACTCGAAGTTACGCAACTTCAAGCCAGTGTTGGTGGACAATTTCTAAGACACAGATAATTCGCCTATTCTTTGGGGGTGCGCTCGGCAGCTTCTGTGTTCATCTAACGCTACTGATAACTCTAAACTTAAGCTGGGCAATAAGGTTCTCTGGGTTTCTAACTGGTTACTCTACAGTAGATGCTCCATTTCGAATGGTGGGAATGTGTCAATTTGAATGAGAGCTCACATTTCTGGAACATGGCGGTCTTCTCTGATGTATACCACCTTTGCTACTAAAAAGACGTTCCGTTTAAACCTCTTCGTTGTGTGTGTATGACCGCACTAGCGAATCCGCTTGAGGTCGGATTTTGGGTGCCTATTGCTCCCTCAGTTTAAGCGGATAGGCGTTGAGGCGGTTAGGAAGAATGCCATGGGGTTCATCTTTGATTCACTTCAACCTTGAAAATGAATTTGTTTAGTTGGTTAGACCATGTGTTAAGAACGTTTCATCTATCTTTTACCGCGTCTTGCACATCTTGCTGAGCTCCCAGTTCACTAACTTAAAATATGACCTGGTAAGTTGCTGATTCGACTAAGGGAAATGGACGTAGCCGTTTGTTGGTTAAAAGCTGCAGGTCGTGTTCCTTTCTATGACTGGCTATATCGTTACCCACCCGGCTCCCGACTGTGGGCGTTGGTGTAAATGGCGGATGATTGGGTTCAGTAACATGCATTTTGTCTTCGATTGGCTGGGTCTTTGAAGCGAAAGCTATTAGTGAAGTTACAATGTATCGGTTGTCTTATTTTCATTTGCTGCTCGATTTTTTACTCACAAGGTGTGCTAAGCATTTGATTCTGAATGATTGACTTAAAACTGAGCTTTGTGAATTAGGTGTCACCTTTTCGTTCGCTTTCTACCAACCGGTTTACCCTATTTTTCCTTCTCTCGTTAATCCTCGATAACAAACACTCACATTGTTGTCGATGATGTTGACTGTGCCCCTCGGTTTACACTTGGCCCGGAACCTCGATTGACAGACTGAGTACTACTAATAAGCTATGTGGCAGATCAGTCAATTTAGAACGGTCCAAATGTGAACTTTCCGAGTTCCTGGCATGATTTCTTAGCCCCTAGGATAGAGCTCCTTCGTGTTTAGGTATGCTGTTCCTGTCGATGATTCGAATCCAACCGAAGCCCATACTTCCCACAGTTGGGTCTCTTCTAGATAGAATATTACTCTCCCTATCGCTCAACTTCCCGAACTAACCAGAATTATGGTTTTAATGATGTGGCTACCACCAGAGTATAGCGCACTATCTAGTTAGTTTGCGAAATCCCCAATCCTTAGTCTGAGAGACAGTTTTCCTCTGCTTTGACGCTTCTGTTAGTTTTTACGTTGTATCCTGTTTTCCCAGCTTATTTTTTCTAAATGCTCGATCTTAATCTGTTTCACTTGTTCTCCAGACATAGCTAAGTGTTAATATATTGCAATGTATTGGGATTGCGGGATGCCATCCACTTTCTGTACATTGCCCTAACCAAGTTCATTAATTTTTTACATACAGATTTTCGGATTCGCCAACATAGCCCTGTGGGCCTCGAGTTTGTGGTTCATTTGGAAGGAGACATCCTGGTCCAAACGTAACGATTCGCTTGTTGAGACAAGCAATGTGTCTGGTGCCGATGGTTCCTCAATCTAACAGTCTAACTCGGTCTTCTTGATCTGATGTACTGAATGGGCGGAAGCCTGTTCTTTTGTTCTCTTTCGATGGTTCCCAATTGTTATGACAAGTCGCGCTTATCATAGGCTCTTTGTCTTGATGGCCTCAACGTCAAATCTGCTCTGCTGTCACATCAGCCTTTCGTGCGTAAACTGTTTGTTGTGATGCTTTGTACCAATGGACTCCTCGTTTAATACTGTCTTCTTTCCGGTCATCATTTTCACACCAACTCCGCTCCTGAGCCCAGTGTATTTTCAATAATCTTTTGTTATGCTTCTGCCTACTCGGTCTCGTATGAAACGTTCTATCTTGATCACTCTGGCGCCAGCCTCTCTGGTACACGTGACTTTAAGTCACTTTTGGCTCTTATTTGTGGGTTTATAGGATTTGTTAATGCTCACCCGCTTCACAGTGACTGGCTGTGTTTTGAGTGCAATCGTATCAAACTCGTGGTTTAGACTTCAAGTAGGTCTGCCAATGTCCTCTTTACAGCCCGAATCCTATGCAATATGCTGGACCCATATTGAGTGCCCTTGCCACAATTCTGGTGGCCCGAATTTACCGTATTATCAGTATAGTTATTATTATTCTGCTTGCAATTTCATCTTGTTACAACTGCATATTTGTGTATGAACATTTTTGAATTTTAAACCGTTTTACAGAATTGTGTGCTGTGCGTCCACTGGCTGTTTTGCCACAGCTTCTCAGACGAACTTTGTCCTTTGATATTGATATGTTCGCCGAGCTTGGCATTTAAGTTGCAAACGTTTCATCACCAAGCGAGGTGACATCATCAGTGCGTGAGTGTTTCAGCGTATAATTTTGAATGTGGCGTTTGGTGAAGTTGAATCGATGCTTGCTCTTATATAGCAGAGTGGGTTGACCTACTGGTCTGAATTCTGGTTGGTCGCTTTCTGTCGTGTTTGGCTTGACCCACCATTGGTTGATTTTGTCGCAATTGGGCTTTGACCTGATGTCCGATTGGTTGTTCCCTGGAGTCTGATTGGCTGCTCTCCGTCGTTTGGGCTTACCGGTATTTGGGCTTGATGACGTTACGTCTCCTCAAATCCTTGATTCGCATTGGTTCATAGATTTCGTCTAGTTCGATGTGTTTGTTTGTTGAACCGGTTAATGAGTACCAAGCTTCGAGAAATTCTCTTGTATGTTTGGTATTTGCTTGAGTAAGGATTTCTGCGGTGTTCAAGTTGAAGGCGTGTCCAGTTTCGTCCTCGTGGGCGGAGATCAGAGAAAATTGATCGTGCCTCTTGATGGCCAGTTCATGTTCATGTAATCGTGTTAATTTCCGTCCGGTTTGACCGACGTAGTGTTGTCTGCAGTCATTGCATTGGATTTTGTAAACGACGTTACTTCTGTCGGCGGGTTTGGGTTGTTCTTTTGATATTGATAGTATCCTTCGTAATGTTGCTGTTGGCTTGTGCGCTAGGGTGATGCCGTGCGGTCATTTCTGATACGGTTTTGATGTATGGTGCAATTCGTTTTGTTGGTGGCTCAGCAGTGTTGGACTCCGTTTTTTTTGTAATAGACTCCGTCTGATGAAATTTCGTGGGTATCCACTGCGAAGAAATACTCGGTATAGGTAGTTTTCTTCCTTTCTCTAGAGCTCTGCGGTGCTGCAGTGTGTTTCAGCCCGTTTGAACAGAGTTCGAATGCAGCTCCTTTTATGGCACACTGGGTGGTTGCTGTGAAAACGAAGGAGTTGGTCCGTGTGTGTTTCTTTCCGATAAACTGAGGTCTCCAGTGTTCCATCAGGTTTGCGGTTGGTTAGTACATCTAGAAACGGTAGTTGGTTGTTGGTTTCCACCTTCATCGTAAATTTAATATCGTTGAAAATGTTGTTTAGCAGTCTGTATGTGTCTTCAATCATTGAGCGTTTAAGGATTACGAATGTATCGTCAACATATCGTACCCAGAGTTTCGGTTTGATCGTTGGTAGCGCGATATTCTCTAATCTCTGCATGACCGCCTCTACGATAAATCTGGATATGGGTGGACCCATTGGAGTACCTTTAAGTTGTTCGTAGATTTGGCCATTGAATTTGAAGTACGTCGTCAAACGTAGCTCTGTTAGGTTGCATATGCTCTCCGGTTTCAAGGATTCATTCGGTCGGGGATTTTCTTCTAACAGCTTTCGCAGTGTCTCTTTGGCTAGGGTGAGATCAATGGACGTGAAGAGTGCTGTGACATCAAACGAAATAATTGCTTCGTCTTCTTTTATCCTCACGTGTTTTAGTTTGTTCAAGAATTGTACAGCATTGTTGGTGGAATGTTCTGATCCGCCGATGAGATAGCGTAGCCGTTTGAATAGGTCTTTGGCCAAATTGTAGGTCGGTGTGCCCCGTAGACATACAATTGGCCGTAGTGGGACACCATCTTTGTGTATTTTTGGTAGTTCGTAGAATTGAGCAGTGGTTGCATCTGTCGGCTGCATTTTCCAGCGCTCCTGTTTGCTTATCTCATGCGTAGCCTCTAGCTCTTCTAGTGTGCTGTTGATTTTGTTGACCAATTTTTTGGTGAGATCAGCATTGAGTAGGTGGTTGTGTCGTTGAGCAGTTGTTCTGCTTTCTTCACGTCCATGATAACTGTCATCCGTCCCTTACCAGCTGGCAAAATGATGATGTCATCCTTTTTGAGGTTGTTCAAAGCTCTTTGTTCGTGTTGTGCAAGGTTATTGATCGGCTTATTGCGAGTCAATACTGGCGCGATAGTTTGTCGGATTTGGTGTTGTGCCTCTTCCGGCAAGACATTAGATTTCATTGTGTTCCAAGTTTGCTAAGTATTTTCTGTTTGGTGCATCTTTCGTGTTAAAATTGAGTCCTTTTACAAGTACATCTTGCTCGTCGTTGGATAGTGGATGGTTTGATAGGTTTCTGATCCACGTATAGTTGCTGGAGTTGGCATACTTCTTCGACAGTCTTGAGAGCTTTTCTTGAAGGGCTATTCTCTTCTTATTCGTGGTTCTTGCTACTCGGTGTCCTGTTGCTGCCTCTAATTTCTGTAGCTGATGTTTGTCTATTATTTGTTTACAGTCCTCTCTTTTGGCTGTCACGATGCTCTCGTATTTTTGCAACCGATTGCGAGCATCTGTTATTAACATACGTGACATCCGTCTCCCGTTTTGTCTAGCTATTTCCCAAGCCTGTGGATGATTGAGCGGTAGTCTGTAGTTGATACTTGGCTGGAGGATGTTCTGACGCAGACATTCATGCAAGAAGAATAGTTGCTCACGTGTGAGAGCCCCTCTGCATGCAAAGGTCTCCCAGCAACGAACTGTTTTTAGCGTTATGCGCTCATGTAGGTTTCTGATGGTTGGGAACAGTGGTGGTGTTGTTCGTAGCTCGGGTCGATGGTTTTGGTATTGATATGTTCGCCGAGCTTGGCAGTTAGGTTACAAACGTTTCATCACCTTATCGTAAAATCCTAACTAAATCGCTGGCCATAATAACTAATCCAATGAAAGTGACGTCTTCAGGTCGAACTTCAAACAGAGACTGACGAATCAGCACACGTTAGTTGGTGGGCAGCACATGCACACTGGACGAGAGTGACTCAATAAAGTGTCACCACATACTATATGGAAGGAGGAGTGTTTTGAGTGGTTTCACCCCCCTTACACTATTCGGTTTGGTCGGACGCGTCCACGTGAACGGTTAATTTGAATAATCTGACGCTTCATTATGCTAATACTTCAAACAACCTTGCACAACCGGTTTGCTTTTTAGTCTCATCACATCTGTGTGGTCTGAACAACATTCGGATCGAAAGCCTTCGCGTTGAGGATCCGCTTTTTATCAGTTCTTACAGCGATCGCCTATGATGCGGTGGTGAAAATGCTGGGTTTAACATCCCAGCATCTCCCCCATCACAAGCAGTGCTCATGGTTTTCCAGTTGATTGATATCTGTCTCGAGTAACACGAGGGGTCTTCTGGTATTGCTTATGAATGTGTATTATGGGGCAGTATCTTACTGAATGTTCTGTTCTGCTGTTGTTTTTAAGGTTCTCACGAACTGTTATCGAATTCCTGTCCTTGATGGTGGAAGAGTTGTTACTGTTTCTCACTACCTGTTGAGGTTCGCAGTCTTCAACCCGTGCCCATAGTGATACTTAGTTTGCTGCGGCTGGTTGTGACTGGATGTTCCCCATCCGCGCTGAACCTCATTCGTAGATGGAACACTTGTCCACCTTTTGCCTGTCTAATATATTTTTGTAACCAATCTTCTGATGTATTCGCAGCACTAAATCAAACACGTTCGTGTATATGAGGGCTACACAATATCGACCGCAGATTGGTCTCACTTTCGTTATGCCATGTGGAAATTAACAGGTTATCTGGCTACTATCAACTACACTTTACTTATGTGCGGGGTCACTGCAGTGTTATTCCATAAACCAATTTCGGCTGGAAAGGCAGTAGCTTTACTGTTTGTTTTTGATAAGTATCGTCATAGGTCGCAAATTTTGTTCCAGTTTAAGGCAGTTTGACAATTGAACTTGGTTGGTCTGCGTAAGCGTACGTTTATACTGCGAGCCGTTTGTCCTGTTTCGTGGAAGTTTGTAATTGCCGTTCCTACCCATCCTCTTTGTCGTACTGCTGCCGCGACCAATAAGTCCGCCTATATCGTACTTTCAGTTCAGAGGTGCAAACTCATGTAATCTTGCGATGTTCTGCACACTTGTCTCTTGACATGCTGTATGCCAACAGACGACTCACCTTTTGTAACTTGGCCATTAACGCTGCAAATCGCTCCAAACTCGCTTTATTGTAGTCAATAAATTAGCACTTTTTGCTAGGTCGGTGTGCTGTGCTGCTGTGAATCTAACCTGACACTGTAACTTGATTTGATCTGAACTCTGGTGGTCTTTCTACCGTCCTGTGTGCATGTACGATTGCAGTTTGCTTCAAAGTATCTGATCACATTGCTGGCTTGTTATCACACTGTCACCAACCTGTTAATCCGCGCATACTTTCGCAACACTTCCGTACTTATATATCTGTATGGGTTTTTCAGCTTTGCGATTGATGAGCTGATCAAATCAAGTTGAACTAACATTTCAACGCTCATCACTTACAGCTGAGTCGCTCACTATAGTACAACTCTAAAAATGAGCAACATGCCGAAGATACAACAGGGTGGTTGTATATTCGGATAATGATTCGCCTAGTTTATCGACCAACCTATTTGTTTGTTCAGTTTGGTCACTGTCTCTTGGTCTATGAAATCGGATTTTTTTTTGTTACATGTGGTTTTGCACAGTTCTTGGCCATAAAGCGTATACTGCTCTAACCGTAGATTCACGCTTGTTTCAATTTATCTGTAAATCTGACCGTTGATTTTTGGGGAGTTGATAAGCTTGCCTTTTGTTTCACGGTACCGTTATGCTAATGATGAACCAACGCTTTGAGCTATTTACCACCATGCTCAACTTAGCTAAGCTCGCTCAGTGATTGCGGGCTTCCAGTTCGGTTGTTTCACATGTGTGTGTGTCAGATTTTGGTTTTTCATTTCATCAACTGTTAAGATTTCTCAACTGTTGTGCTACTGCCAATTTGTAGCTCGAATTGAAGTAAGTCGTACTTTTTCCATACGAACGACCTTTACATTATACGTGTTTATCAAGCGTACTGGAAAATTCGCATGCTTTGGACTACGGCTCATTTGGGGTTTATCACCAATGCTGGAAATAGTTGTTGACTTCCCACTTCTGTGTGCAATCGATTATATTTAAACCATGCTTGTGACCGAACCTAGATATCATGCTTAATCTACGCTCGTCTCACTTCCACTTGAGCCGGAATCTCATTCGAATTTCGAGTAACAATGTATATCTGTGATGGTCTCAATAATGAATCCTGAGCCTAGTGCACTTTACTGCGAACAATGGCGATTTCCTCACTTAGCTTACGTACTCTGAGTAATCGTGATCTGCGAGGTAAGGTGGCAGTTAAGCATTAGTGTGAACCACTGATATATTGCTGTCTATGATGACGATGATGAGGCAATCGACTGGCTCACACACATGATACTCAGGGGGCATCAGCCAACCGTTCACGGTAAAGTATCTGTACACCACTCGGCTGTAATTATTTGGTCATTTCTGTGTTGTGGACTAGTAATCAGACCATGTCACAGGCATAACGACTGGAGTTGAACTCCCAAGTCGACGAAATCTTGTACTAATGAGAAACATTGGCAGAGGCGAGATGTAAATGTGATACCTCAACCAGCTACAAAAGTTCACCGGAATGCAAAAGCATGCGTGCGTTACGTTACTCGGATTCCCCGATATCCTCGTGGAATACACCTATGGAATGTTTTGGTCTCTACATTTATAAACCTCCTAGTATAGCTGCTGGTGATCAATCAACTTGTCCCATACAGGACAGCCCAGGTTTTACTCTTAGTTCGAATAATGGTATTTCCTACTGTTAACTCCGTATTGGTGAACGTAACCCGAGTCCATTTCTTTTACACTAGTGTGTTTTCGGGACACGTTGCCACTGTCTGTTCGATATTACCGGGCGTGTTAGGAATGGCTGGTGCGATTGTGTGGTTTCATAGAGGTCGGCCATTCAACTGTTAAGGTTTTATTGGGTTCCCAAGTGCTGAAAGGAATTTAGCTCCTTGTAGATCCTGCTTAGTCCTGATCGCATTCTTCCTGTAACTGACAATGCCTCAATGGCTTGCACGCACGCTTGCCTACCGTACAACCCCTTGGTTGAGAACAGGCTGGTCACAACCCCCCTCCCCCAGTTTCACGGCCCGTGCTTGTTTAGTCTATCTTAGACAATGAGGGCTTAGTTGTGTAGCAACTCCGGAAGTTTGCGCTCAGTGCAGTTACTAGAACGGAGTGTTCACTCCATATTGGCTACTCTGCATTCTAACCTCTCATTCGGGTTGATTTTAATTATTCAAACATCTATGTGGTAAACTGTTTCACATGGGAGTTCCTTGAGACGCAGTCCGGAAACTGGAATGGAACAAATAAATGAAGCTTCCACAGCCCTAGTTGTTTTTCACTACTCGTCAAATTTCACCGCTGTGGGTTTCGGCCTTGTTCACACTCATTATATGGGGTTAGCCTGATGGAAGTTCACACCGGTGATAGAAGCCCACTATTCGTCGTCGTGTTTCTCAACCCTAAGCCGTGTCGGTTGGTATTTATGGTTCGGGCAGCCGTTGCTCCCGACAGTGGTCCACCAACAGACGGAGTAATAAATAGATACGAATATATGAATTAAAAGGGGAATTAACGGTCCTGTGGATCCAGGCTTGCTTTTGGCTGTGACATTGCTATGTCAGAGAGCGTCCCCAACCCCTAGTGTGGATGGTCGCGAACTTCCCTATCCGGCAGACAGTATTTACCAACCTAAAGCAGCAGGACAACCATCGCCTGGCCACTCTGTGTCTTCCAGTTATCAGCAGCCACCCAGAAGAATTCAGTGTGGAGGACGCCCTGTCACCTTACGGGTATCTGGCCTAACAAATGAAGGCTGCGCATTCTCACCATCTCCTTTATCCGTGGCGAACTTACATCTCTTGAATACGCGCCGCCGGACTCTCCCGTTGCTCACACAGTTAGCCAATCTGATACTGGCGGAGACAGCGGTCGTCGAGAGTCTGTGTGCATTTTGCACATGAATGGACCGGGTCTCCGAACTACAGAACAAAACTGAACGCATATATTCGGTGTAAGCTGTGTCTTCGGTCGCCAAAGGTACATCCGCGACGCCATAGGTGACAGAGATTGGCGGATATATTATGTGCCTTCACCAGCCCTGGGGGGGATTGTGCAACATAAGGAACGAGTACGTACCCTCGATTTGATAATTAATGCCCTTACCACTCAACGCTTGCAAATATTCGAAGACTTAAATTCCCAAATGTTTTGACGGGTTAATATTTATGTTATACTTTTTCCGTACCAATCGAAAGACGTGATTCGTCCTCTTTTCGACGGATCATGTATTCACCACATTGATTATTTTCTTTCTGCGGTAAAACATTCTTCGTCATGGATGCTTTGGTTTGAGAACTGCATCGTGGGAGATCCAAGATGTCATCATCATCATCATAGACAGCAATACATCAGTGGTTAACACTAATGCTTAACTGCCACACAACCATGAAGAAACAGCAAACCCTATATAGAAAGAGAGAAGGAAAAAGAAGGGGACGGGAAGGGACCTAACTACTGAAAATGACTACGTCC
>QNGE01000024.1:61096-76630 GCA_008508345.1 Paragonimus westermani
CAACCATCTTCCAACCCCCAACCTGGAGGACCAGGAGACTGTAGTTTGTCAGACCTCTACCTGTTGGCCTGCCTGGTATGAGTAACTCTGTCCAGTTTAGCCCAAAAGGTCATAGAGATGCGCAAGCCGTCACACCACGTCAAGGTCCAGTCTCACCGTGATGTGCATTTAGGTGAGTCAGTGACAACATACCGGTCCTATACATTAGTATGTACGGGAGAGGTAAAGCAATTTATACTCCCAGAACTCGTGATATAGTCGGTCACAAGGTTTATTAAGCCATTGAAGTGTATGACATTGGTATGTGGTTACAATCCGGTACACAGTTCGGTGTATGATTGTGTCTAGATGTGAACTGTGTGACGATGTGTTACAGAGGAGCTAAAAATCTGTCCGTTCTGCAGACAGTCCATGGTTGGGCGTTCACTGAGAGATAGACTGCTGTATGAGACAACAATTCATAATACTATTTGTGGAGAATATCTTTTCGTCCCCGGCTTTTATTGAAAACCAGCTCACGCGGCCGTGGGTGCTGGGCTGTCGGAACTAATACTGGTAGTAGTTATTTATAGGTGGCAGTTAAGTGACCCGTCCAACTTTATGTGACACTTTGGGTGAGCTTAGAAATATGCCACGTCTGCTAGATGCAACAGTGGATGAATTCAACAGCGAAAAACCAATCCAGTAATTTGGAAGGTACCGGCTGCCTTATGCCTATCCGTCCACTAGCCCACCTGTTGCCAAGACAGCTTGAATATATCCACCGCAAGTGCAATTTGGTTGTTTATACTTGCATAATGTTGTCAATTATCCTCGTGCATGTTCTTTATTTGGTGACTATTTACCAGTAATTAATAGTTAGGGAAAGTCATTCCACTTAGGCCAGTATCAGCAATGGATGTCGATTGTATCGCCATGTGTATGCCGGTCATATTCGCCAGCGGACTCTTGCCTGTTCGGGCGAATCCTTGTTTTTCAGCTCGCCTTAACAACACATTACACCTAAGCTTCTCATGCTCAGTGCATTATTTTTTGCTCTAATCCTTGTGATTATGCAGTAAGCCAGGCCGTTCGGTCAGATTTGCTCACAAGTGGCGTTCAAGTTCGTATCAGCAACAAAAATGATTATTGTTCGATAGCTTTAGCTGTAATGTCCTGCTTGAAGTGTTGTCCGTTAAAACTATCAAGTTGGTTCTAGTGTCTCCTCCCAACTTTGTGACGTCATCATTCGCAAGACTTTAGTGGTTCAGTTAAATCTGAATTCAGCTCACTGGTAGCCGTCACCAAGCTCGCCTTGAAGAACTCGATAATGTGTCCAGACCCTGATCCGTACAACTATTTCCGACCGGTAAACTCAAATATGGTTGGAACTCGTGTTATCCTTGGATTTATGATTGTCACCACTTACACTACACCATATTTTTTGTCGTGATATCCTCAGTGAGTTAGATATCGCCTGACTATCCAACCATAGGCAGAAGTCGCGGTAGCCGTATGATCAGTAACAGAAATTGTCACCTTGTTTTGCCACGAGTCGTTTTCTCATACACTAAAGAGAGTAGAGTAGACTTCCTCCGAACTTAGATATTGGCTTGCTGTTTACGTCCTGCACAGCAATTGAAATCCACCAAACCATCACTTTTAAATTAGACCATATGTTGTAATGGCCTGTCGGAACGGTCTGGCATGTCAATGAGGTCACTGGTGTGGCCAGACGGAAGCAGGATAGTGTTGCACCTAAGTCGTAAGTTTTCCAGCTATCCGTATTGGCTAGTGTTTAAAAGAACAAGTACTTCAAAGATCCCACGACACTTCCACTACTTTGCAGTGTTTCCTCGGATTTCTTTCTCAGATTTACGTCTGAGAAATATTCCTTCGGTTTTCCCTCAGAAACGCCTGATGAAGGACCGCATTTGGTTGAACACCTAAACCATACAGGTGAATCTTGTTCACATTTCACTAGAACAAATATTGTCCACTTAACGTTGGTAGGATTACAGGTCCTCAATAAGTTGACTCAATTGTTGACACTCAAGTTTGTCCATGTATCCTCTAAGAATGGAAGCAGTGTGGACTCCACCAATAGTTTGATTTGCCTGTACAAGGAGTATCATAAAAGCGGTTATTTCAGTGTAGGGGCAGGTGTGTAATGAGCTACGTATAACATCTGAATGATGAGCTATTTGGATACTTTCACTTCAGATAACTTCTAATTACTACTAGTCCTGTTCAGTTTGACAAGAACCAGAACTACCGCTGCATACCTATGTGTGCTGTGGTTCCTAGTGGTGAACTAGGGTACAATATATGTTAGTTTCCCTAATGAACTATCCCTGTTTTCAACGGTCTTCCGGGCACAACGGATATCCTGAAGTGAATGTAAGATTGATCGGTATGTGTACAATGGAAATCGACAGCCTCTACCAGAGGGGCATTTACGACCAATGAACACGTGTCTACAGAACGCGTAATGACTTTCACTTCTAATGTTCTTGTTGTTAGTAACGAGCTCGAGTGTATCTCCTAAGCTTTAGAGACGCCAATTTTGACAATTTGGTTCATGTTCTATTAACTATTTTACTCTTATGATATACTGTGTCGTACTCATCGGAAAATTGTCTCGATGTTTGGCACAGCTTAATAATTCGGGACAGGCCTCGCCGTCAGTGGATTATAAATCTAATCGGCTTCAATTGTTCACACTCCGTCTCTGCGGTTGTTGCTTATTGCAACGTTTTTTAAACTTTTTAGCGATTTGACCCTTCAGTCAGACTTGT
Source organism: Paragonimus westermani (assembly GCA_008508345.1). Taxonomy (NCBI): domain Eukaryota; kingdom Metazoa; phylum Platyhelminthes; class Trematoda; order Plagiorchiida; family Troglotrematidae; genus Paragonimus; species Paragonimus westermani. Next base: position 63,874 of record QNGE01000024.1, read on the forward strand.
TTTGTCCTTTTTGGTTTCAGGTTTGTTATCTTTCTTTCCGTCTGACAGAACCATATATTTTTTTCAGTATGGTCATTTTTTACAATGACACTGGACCGAGTTCTTTATAGCATGTTGGCAGGCAGCAACACGTTTAGGATGACTTGCCAGGACAGAGGTGCAATTTCTACAACAGTTAAGTACAAGCAGTCGTTACCAAACAAATGTTTAAAAGGCGGATGAAACTGGTAGTTGGATTTCATTAAAAGAAACCTCTCTGACAGGTCGCAGTGAGCCGGGAAGGATATATACGTAACTTGTCACAACTTCAGCTTGGATTAACTCCAGTTGAAGTACTGCTGTTAGGGTAGACTTATCGTTGAACTGCTCGAGGATATGTACAACCAGACTGATTGGTCGAATTATTTCTCAAGCACTTCTTTGGGGCACTTCCGTGAAACACAGTCAATTGCTGCTACGGATGTGGACAATCCCAGTTTGTTACCGCTAAACACTTTCAAGTCCTGAGGGCACTCTGCGCACTGTTTGATGCACCGTACTGTATGGTTTAATCCAGTCCCGTTTTTACTTGTGCGCAAGTTACGGGATTTCAGTTTGCTGTCCAGACCTAGTGTGGACCCTGAATGATTTGTGTTAGTTTCTTAAACGCGTCTCTCAGCATATCCATATACCATAACGTTCCTACGAATAATCACAATCAACGATTTGTTTGTTTAGAGTAAAAAAGGGTAGCAACGACTTTTTTCAGCTTAGTTTTCTGTTTTGATTATTTTGTGAGAATTCCAACAGTGAATATCTGGTTTAAGTCATCGAGTCTATCTAACTGTTCCCAAGTATGACCATATCCACCTTATTAGGACAACCGTAATACCAACACAAATGTTTTGTGAACACAGATGTATAGGGTGATACTGTTAGTTGATAACTCTTTCATGAAGTGTCCCTGAATAAAACACTTTATTCGTCAGAGACTAAGAATTTGTATCTGCTTTCGACTGAGTTTTGAAACGGCGTTATTCCGGTTTCGTTATTGTGTGGGCAAATCTGCACTGACGATCTCCCTCTATGTGCACAACTATCTTAGGATGGGCTTGCCTGCTGATTAAACCTTCCAGTCTAGCACTGATCGTCACTGCCTAAAAATGTGTAAAGTACGTGGGATGTGACAGCACAGTCCGAGTTTCACTTTTGTATAAACAGTGAAAAGATATTGTGTACCATAGTGCACGTTATTGAGCTGCTCAGAATGTTCTGAAGAGTGTAGATTTCATTTCATGATTGTTTTGCTTGGGGAATTCGTCAACTATGAGGAGCATTTTCAGACATTTTTGTCTGTTGATCGTTCTCCAAATTGAAAGTCTGTAATTTATTATTGTATTATATCATCCGTGCTGATTTGATCTACTCTGTCAGGACATGAGGTACGGAAAAAATTATATTCCTTGGAAGCCGCACATAACCAGAACTCACCATTTTCATATTTTCACCACAAGCTCCGTCCTGCAGAATCGATTCCTTGTTTAAAAAATACATGACATTGTTTTACGTGCAATAAAAAACACTAGGTTCACTCAGTTTCCCAAATTAGGTCAAATACTCCACACAATACATCTTCAGATAGTTGTTGAAGTTAGCTGCATAATGATCAAAACTGTGTTGGAATTGACTTAGAATCCTGGGGGATGTGCGCGATTAGTTGCATTGTTGAACGGAGAAATCGGCTCATCCGGAGCTTAACCCGTGCTTGTTAGGTGAAAGCACACAACTATTGATCCTCACTCGCTGCGTGGAGTTGGTGAGCCCCCATAAAAATTCCCTAGTTTCTATGTTCGTGGGGGCAATGAAATGTTATTACATAGTTACCGATGGATTTAAACATATATATACAGTGCTGCCAAACAAGTATACACCCACCCTCCATGCTACGACCCGGAATGGTCCGTTTAGATGAAAATGCGATTTATCTACACAGTTTTCAAGAGCTTCATAAACCTCACTTACTTGTTTGGACGGGTGTAAGCAAATCTCCAGGTTTGGGTCTATTTAAGAATTCCACTTTCTGATTGTCAACCCCGTATTACATGTTCGATTTAGGCAGTACGCCATCATCTCAGTGGTAAGCAGTCTTCTATTCAACGAAAACCCAGTCGAGTTGGTTGATGAACGATCTCCACGATCAGCTTGTGAACTAGTCGAATGTTTTCTTTCTTTCCTCAAAGAAACGAGTTGCGTAGAGAAATGTGGTTGTTTACATGCGGGACGCATATAGTACACTCACGTGACTCTGACCTTCCGAAAGATGGCTAGTTCTGTCTAACGGTATATTTGCTCACGTATGTCTCATAGCATTCTGATCCGATTTTACTGCTGATGTTGGTGTTCATACGAAATATTGCATTAGATATAGAAGCTCATTCCGCTGAATGGATGAATTTTATGTGACTTACTAGATATGAACTAATATCCCACAGTCCTAAAACAAAAAGCGAGTTTCTTAACTATACATGTTTTAACACCCAGTAGACTACAGAAGAAGCACCATATTGATAGTTGTGTCAAATCTGTGTGATTATTTCTGTGACATAATGAGTGCTGACCAAGTTTCTCCTTTAAATGTCATGTCGTCGAAAAGGTCTAATCGGTTTTCACCAATTTTGAGAAGGTACCTGTGTATGTTGCGTTAAGACAAGCCGAGAAGTTGTGAGGATACACTTCTACTTCAATTTTTATAGTCCTTCGAAGCTCAAGTGAACTGCCCAGGTTGTGCATAGAATGATAAACGAGGTTTGTACACTATTCGGTCTGATTTGCGTGACATAAAGGCAGATCGTGAAATCGACCCACTGTTCCGTCGACGTATGAGAACGTCTAATAAGGGAAGTCGGTTTGACACTTTACGACGAATATGATGTTCAGGAGGATTGATGTCAAGGCATCAAATGGTCGGTTCGCATCAGCCTTGTTCTTTACTGTGAACATATCCACCTTACGTTTTTTTGGTACCACATAATTTTCTCTCCTTACGCCATTGAGAAATTCCCCAAAACATGCTCATGGTAACTACATCAGTTTGACGATAATCCTTCTTCAAAACTGAACTTCCATTGTGTGGTAATTGTTATGGGCAATTGACTACCGTGTAAATCAGTACAATCACAAAGTCCCGAAACCATAGATGTGTCGTGCAAAATGGAAAAGACGCGTTCCGCAGTCCGCTGACGCTATTATTTATGCTCATGTGCCCATATCTGAAGGTTTATGAACCGTTTTTATGGATATTGCAGCTGGCCTCGTAGATGGAACGTGATTTGGTTGGAGCATTTCTTGGCAGTCGTGATAACGTTATCCGAATGTCTAACATGTAGTTTGATGACTGCTTCCCTGTTTCGTGTTGTATTCTCTTTTATTATCAAGTTGTATATGTGTGTACTGTCAGGCTGTATGAGATGTTAAGCTGTTGGTGTCACTTTGGACAGGACATTTATAACTGACATTCTGTTTGTCAACGCTAATAACCGCATCGACACTTCGTATATGCTACCTCAACGTGGTTCGATGTCTCGTGATTTTTCACCCTACAATCCGAAACGCAGTGCTCTCGTGAAACAGACGTGTTCAATCATGATGCACCTGGCACGGTGGACCATCCCAATCATACCGACACCGCAGGTGCCTGTACAGTCCTCTCTAACCCCCTCCCCCTCCACACACATGCACAAGTTATCTCATTCATGGTGGAACTGTCATTGGTCATGTTCACAGTCAAACCAAAGGCCATCAGATCCTCCACAGGTTAAAAGAATTAGAGGTTTGAGACACAGAACGACACAACAGCGTCGCGCTCGAACTGGAGGACACGAACTAAGTGGTACACAGTTGCACCGAAAGGATTTTGGTTCCGAAGCTCGTACTGGCTCACACAGCAAAGAAATTACACCGACATCAAACCAACTCTCTGAAAATCCCCCGCAAGTCTCCGGCTATTCAAGCAGTGATCTGCAACAAGCTTGTGTACAGAGCTAGCCGGATTTTGATAAGTTCAAACACTTGGTCATCTAGCTCATTATTCGTTTATATGTCACACTGCTAATTACATGTTATACATGCATGCTCTTTATTGGCGTCATTACCTTTTGGTGATAAGTAACTCTCGCGCCAATAAAGCCGATCACCATAACACCATTGTGTTTTTTGTGTAATTATCGAAATCTCTTGGAGAACAGTTGCTTAAACTAGTTGTTTCAAGCATTTGCATCTGTTCAGAACAAGAGGAATGTCCGATTCCCCATCAGTGGTGACTTACGGAATTCTCGTTGTTTCTATCCCATACCATGACTGAAAGCACAGTTTGTTGTCGCCGTGATTCAAGCTACTACTACCTGGAAACTCACACCGCCAAATTTAATCTCTACTGTATGTCTTAACTAAGGATGAAGTAGGTAATCAGAATTACAAGTACCACCACCTGAAAGTCATCACATACTCACCGTTGTTTCTTCTTATTAGTTTAAGGTACTCAAGGCAAAGGTTTCAAACTACCATCCAGACCGAAGTATGTGTTACGTCAAGATATGCGTTCCAACGTTTGTAATTGTGTCTTCCCTAACACCCATGGCATTCTCATAACTAGGACCATATTTCTGACAGTTGAAAATAAGAATTTTGCATGTTTATCACTTCCTCGAACCATACCAGAGACACTGAACAGACAGATACGTTGATGACTTGAAACTTTTACTTGATATGGTACGCACCACTAAATCTGTTCCATATCGAGTTCTAGCACAACTACCCACGATACACTTGACAGGTGTACACAGCATTCGTCTCAGCTCATCGAATGATACGTCAAGTTGGTCATACTCTGTCCAGTTACCCCGGCTTACAGTGTGCGTGTGCGAGCAGAAGTAGCCGCATATCATTCTCAGTATCATATTGGCAATGACCGTTGTTTAACAACTTATGCTGATCTGAATACCCTCCATCTAGCTGAACGACCAGGCTCCATAAATTAGACCACGTTTCACTGTTCAATCGATAGTCCTGTCATTTGCTTCGTTCTCACTGTGGTCGATCGCTTTTCTGTAGTATCGATTTTTCCGTTGGCAAAAGCTTGACGACTGAATATCATTGAAGTGTCTACTCTTCTGCGTTTCACACTGTCCACGTATTCTTGACCAGTTCTTCTTGAACAGGCGTGTTCAAAGCTAGTTGCGAAGTCAACTGAAGTATTCTTCCGAGCGTTCTGTCTGAAGTCTTTGATGAACGTTGTCACAGGAAATTCGAAAGGCGATGTTTGACTAACGAGACAGCTGGTTGACGATCGGTCAGATAGTCTTGTGTGTTCTAGCAAACTGTCCCAACCTGTAGCGAACAGCACCAGTAAGACTGAGCCATTCATGTTAATTTATCCATAACAACTTTCAATCTTTCTATGACTAAACATTTTTAACATGAAACGGAAACTTCCCATCATGAAGAGATTTTAATAAAAACATGAATTTTTCAAACACGATTGCAATCCTGTATTCCAAGCTGGTGATAACAATAGCTTCGTGGTATTTTATAGTACATCCTATCCATTGTATTGAATCATAAGTCAAACGAAAGCAGTATTCCACAAGGGATACATCAAACTTTCGGGAATTGCCGTTGTTCACTTGCATTATGGGGTACAACTTAAGCACCATTTCGTCAGCAATATGCTTGCGGTGATTGTTTAGAGCACCACGTAGTGACGAAGGCATGGTTGCTATTGTTTCACATGGACTGGGTTTGCGCATGAATGTTAACACTAACACATCCAGTCTTTTGTCAACCTGTAATCGCTAGAAATGCACCTGTTCAAATTTTAGGCTTAACTGAAAGGCTTCTGGTCTTTGTGGTTTCTGTCCCCAAATGAATTCGTTAAGACTAGTGAAACCCCGAAATTCCAAAGTTATTCAATCTAAAGTGGATCCACCAATCCCCAAAGTTACGTGAAATGTGCCTAATATAGCTTGCTCTAAGTTATGCAGCTCTTAAAACTGGGTGGCTTGTTTATATTAGATCGCGTAAGTATTGTAGTGTACCCGTAAGGAGGTAACAGTTTATCAGAAACACGTAATACCACCACAAAAGTAAGGAAAAGGTAAGAACCGTTATGAAACATTACGTCACGGTTCGATCAATCAATTTGTCCCAATTTGGGGCATCTTCCTCGGAGATTGTACAAACCGCTGGCTCTGCAACACTGAGGGAAGGGCGAGTGATTAGCCGCGGTTTTAAAACGTACTATGCGCGTCCTCTTAGTTTCGGTTTCATTTCACAGTATTGTGCGATTTTCTGTGTAAGTCCTGAAGTCATTGTCAAAGAAATTTTAGTGCATTATATGGTGGCACTGACTCGTACACTTATTCTCTTCAGCTCAAAACTCCAAGTGTTGATAACGTCCGAACCATCAGTAGTCAACCTGGTTGTACCGAACCGTGTTAGTTCGATAGATGTTTGGCGCCTAAGGTTGGTTTTGCGAAGTTGAAACTAATACACGTTACAAAGCGGGATAAAATGGATCAACCCTGGAAACCCATCCTCATCACAACAGCCATGAGCCTGACCAGAAGTTACCGTGATTCGGCAGCCGCCCACCTTAACAGTGACGTAAAGTTTCCCAGGGGAAAACGTTACTAAGTTAGTTGGTAATTAATAGGAGACCAGGCAGAATAATTAGAAGTGGCGTGAATTCAGGTGCACCACTCACTGTGGCACAATGTCATTCCGGATGGCGTTCACAACCAGCGGTTTGAGTGATCATGAAGACCCCAGTCAGGCAGACGACACCTTACCACTTTGATGGATATTTTGTGTCTGCTTTGTTACTTGACCACCACGTAGTTCCACCCGACTGCTGGTGGCCTCGGCATATAGTGCCTGGTAGGGTAAACGCTCGGCTGGCATGCAGAGTATGTGGACCAACCATTGAGGGCTGTGCAACGTGATTAACTGATCAGTTGGTTACGCTTCCCTATAGCTGCTGAATAATCACTCATGAACGGCCACATTGGTCTCACGATTAGTCTGCTTGAGATAGGATAGTTGGTGGAGAAGACGGTGGTTATCCACAGTAAGTTTGTTTATAAACTCGTTCCGAACACGCTACCTCTCTGAAAGATATTACAAATCAGAACGCATATAACAATGAAATACTCTAACTTCCAGTGAAAAACAAGTGTCCTTTCGACGCTGGTCGACAAAGACAACTCATGACTTCGCTAACCACGCGTTACTCAGATGTGTGAAGGTGTTCACACCCTCATGTGTATTGCTTGGAGTAAAGAATACAGGAGTGAAACCGTTCCGGTCTTGAAGCGGTGCTTCCCACTTTGTGCGAAACGCATTCCGTACAAGCCAGTACAGTCGCCACCTTGTGCACCGTGGTATCTATATCGTCGGAAGAGGGGCAAATCACGACGCTGTCGTTCGCATACTTCATATCCGTCAAACTGACTTCAGGAAGAATCTCAAAACCAACTTCACTGGATTCTCAGAACGCATCTTCCAGAGCGCCAACCATTACAAGAATGAAGAGAAAGGGGAAGATTAGACACGATTAACGAACATCGCTAGAAGTGGTGAACGCCCGAGACTGTTATCCGTGAACACTCCGTATGTTTTAAGAGTGGACATACAAAGATTTCAACAGATTTCGGTATTCTTCTGAAATCTCATTGTTAATCCCGGACGTCTAGTGGTTGTTCGAGCAACGCTTAGTCTTCTCGCAACGTCTACCGGTATACTGGATCCGCGATAGTCACGTCTGTGAGTAACGAGCGTCTATAAATTCTGAGCCCGTCGAGCAACCGATTCGGATCCAAAAAGGAATATGTTCGTATTGGCGAGTTTCTTATTAACAAGGTGCTAATGTTCAAAAACAAGATGATAAACCAAATAGTGGAAGACAACAACAAACCTCGATGTTGAATCCACCCAGTAAACAAGTTCCGAGATTAACGGTTCGCGTAAATATGACCGAATGCAACAGTCACGTAATGGCGAAGCACTCAGGCGAAAATGAAACCAGGGTACATATAAACAAAGGTCCGGCAAGGGAAGGTAAGGAAGAAAAACTACGCCGAAAAAAGTTTTACAAGTAAACTGTATCAAGATTTAATGATACATCAAGGTCCGCATTCATAGGAGAAATGATTTTTCACTCGCGTAACTTGAGCGGTAGTGTCAGATTGTAAGAAAAGCTCGCAATCGGTATAAAGAACTCTAACGTAAGGAGAAGAATCAATGAGAAGTGAATAAATAGGGCAGGGAACGTGGCCACCAACATTCTATTAACACATAACAATCATCAAACACTCATGCAAGCAACTACTTCAACACTCACTGCGAAGAAGGCAGTTCCAGGGAACGTCGCAACCTGACTGAACCCTGGCGCGGTGTAACCGCCTGTGCATCTCAGTGAACTATTCGGCTGATTAGGACGGTGTGGTGACAGCACTGAGTTTTTTCTACCAGGTAGGCTAATAGGTAAACGTTTGACCAACCACAGTCTCCTGGTCCTCCAGGTTGAAGGCTGGAAGAAGGTTGGCATCTTTTCCCGAAAATATACAAGTTCCGGTGCTAATTACCCGCTGCCTTGCGGTACAGGCTTCTGAACCAAAGGCTTTGGTTGAGAACCCTAATCGTTCTCCTGTCTAGGTCTGGGCGTCCTGGCAGTATCTCAGCCCACACACAACCATGAATCCTCACAACATCACCATTTCCATACTGCATCGGCCGTCTCGCATTATAAACCGGGTCGCCCTATCTCTTGCATACAACAGGGTAGATAGGCAAAAACATGTCACTGCTAACCCCTCACCCACTGTCCTGTCAAATTCAGCTCTCAGGTCCCTTCCGATCCCTCAATTCTGATAACTTCTTTGCAGGTCCCACAGCAGATATAATCAATCATAGCATCACTATGCCGGTAAGTCCCAGCTCTCGCCGCTCAGTCCGAGACCTCCCTCGTCCTGTGCTTCGACCTAGAACGCACATTAATATATGTATCTCCAACGTTCGTACCCTAAAACAGATAGGTCAACGGGCCGCTATCGCTGAAACGCTAGAATTGTTGCGTCTATGTCTGCTGTATCTGGGAGACTAGAATCCAGAACAGTTATCAACGCTTGAAACTAACAGCCCCCGTACTGTCTATCCTGTGCTGATTATACACTTCGGGTGATTCCACGGCCGACGCTATCAATGAAGCTGAAGCAGGTATAGTCCTCAGCCCGATGGCCGCAGCCACCTTAGCAGATTGGTTTCCTGTTAACAGTAGACTTTGTGCTGTCTGCTTAGCAGCTTCTGTTAAGGATGGTTCTATATGCAAAACATACAGATATTTCTTCATTGTCTGCTTACGCACCTTCTGACTGTATTGACGTCGGTCTAGAGGACGCGTCTTAATCGGATCCGACCGTTCTGCATGGGTCTACACGTAGAAGTGGCATGCTACACTCAAGCACAGCTAATAAGCAATAAACGAAACAGTACAAAGGTTGCTGACCTTAGAGTGTGACGCGTTACCCATATTTACGCAATACCATATGGATCGTAAGTAGAAACAACCAAGCAATAAAATCAGATACGATCATTTTTGGGAGTGACCTGGAAAACTTATAAGGAAACAGCTTGAATATATTAGTCGTATAGATAACTAACCCACAAAAGCAGTGGCAGGAGTTTCTTTGGAAGTTACTTTCATATTGAGCGTGAAATGTGGTGTAAGCACATTGTGATCGGGAATTATGAACTGGTTTATATCTCGCGAACCCCGACATATTTAACGTTTGAATAAATAGGGTAAGTCTTTCACTCGAAAAATTTTCATAGGAGTATTTTCAGAACGCAAAATTGACCACGAAGGCCACCACGATATATTTATCAAAAACTGGTGGATCATTTTGCTTAATCAAACTGAGAACGTGAGCCATGGTTTAGGTACAGGCGACATTCCTCGTTGCAATATAAAATCCCTATAATTTTAAAAAACGCATTTTAATATTTCACCTGTTGTTACTACCACGGCGTAGAAACTAGCTCTCGGGGTGAGCTAGGTACAATTTCAATAACCATTGCGTGATTCTGACTATCACAGCTTCTTTCCGCTAAGCAAATATCCATGAAACCATTAGCTGGTTGTCTGCTTTCAAAACATGTTTGTGTCATTCTGGGAATAGCAAGACCACGTGCACTCTCATAAAACCTTCCGGTCATAGGTTGGTGGTCACTCACAACTGTTAACACCTGGGGACTTTAACCTTCCGAATATCTCACAGAACAATGAAACAGTCAAAAATGACAGTTCTTAGGCAACTTTTTGGGAATGGAAACATACCCATTCCTCAAACCCTCGTGTTCAAGGTCCCACTACGTTCTTACAAGAATATACCTCGTGAATGTTGGATCGCCCGGTTGAGAGATGTGAACACAACACAATTAATGTGGTGAGGTCACCTTCGACTACCCCAAAATCATGAACTCCATCTGACGTGAGATTTGCTTAACTGTCACCACACACGGTTGGCGGCACCCGATTCGGATTAGCACGTCACAGTGACCGAAGCCAAAGGACGCCTGCGCTTATCCATCACTGCAATTGGCTTACGCTGCACCAATTGCAACTTCACCAACACACCACATACCCAGTGTAAACCCGAAGGAATAAGACCGGGAGGTGTGCCAGTGGGGCCATTCTGTCCAGCCGGCCAATGCTGGTTAGCCACTTAATTGGCTAATAAGAAAAGGAAATCCTTATCTCTCGGGAACTAAACAGAGAGAGGCTGCAATGACGAGATCTGAACTAAGGATAAAGAGTTTTGAAGTGTAGTACAAGAAGCATTGCAGTATAGGATTGCAGGTTAGCGCAACCTAAAGAAGATAGGGATTAAATGCAAAGTTCTCATTGGACTATGAAAAGCCAAGCAGACCATTCATCATACATTACATCAACAAAGCCAGAGGAAAGAATGGGTAGAAGACCACAGACACTCAAGTTACTGGAAAGAAGAGCGGATTAATTGTCAACGACCAGGATGTTGGCCGATGCAATCATCAACACAAGTGTAATGAATATACTGATATGACCTACCTGAACCTAACGTACTCGCCGCCTGTTCGCGGACGAGGTACTATGAGTACGTTGGTGACCTACTAGCCCCAAACGGCCAGCGCATTCGCGGCCGCACACATCGCAACGCCATATAGTCACGTCACCGCGACCTATGGCACCGATGGTTCTCTTGCGTACCGCACGCTTCCGCTCGCAACCACGCAATAGTTGCTCGTTGAACTTTCGGACGCCCGCCTGAACCGTATTCCTCCAGGCCGTCCGGTTCAACGCCAAATCTTCCAAACATCTGAAATCAATGTTACAACCTGAAAGACTTACCTGCACAATATCCTGGTAACTCCGCTTCTGACCACAGGGATTTCGCTTACCTGACTTCACTTGTACGTACAGTAACTGCTTCAGGATACGGTCATCGCCCATCCGACGGACGTGACCGAGCCAACGGAGCTGATTCAGCAACAACTTGGCTTCCATCCCGTCCGTGCTGGCTCGACGCAGTACCTCAGTGTTCGGAATCATGTCCGACCACCGAATACCCAAGATGTGCCTCAGACACTGAACATGGAACCGGCTCAAATAGCTCACGTTCCACTGATACAATGTCCACGTCTCACTGCCGTACATCAGGATAGACAGCACCTTTGAGCGGTAGACACACAACTTGGTGACCATCTTCAGGCTGTGATTCTTCCAGACACGCCTTCCAAGACGTCCGAAAGCAGCGCTAGCCTTCGCCACACGCGCTCTCAACTCGCGGCCCACGGACAGATCTGTCGACAAGTTGCTACCCAAGTAGCAAAAATCCCCGCAGCCATTCACAGTGTCTCCAGTGATGCGAATTTGGGGTGGAGGTACACAAGCAGCACCTCCACCAGGAGAAGGCTGAAGGAACGAAAACGTCTTACCTGTGTTGATGTCCAACCCGAACTTCGATGCTGCGGAAGTGAACGCTGTAGCTAGACGTTGCAGCTCTTCTTCACTGTGCGCTAGCAAGGCGCTGTCACCTGCGAACAGAAGCATGCGCATCCTTGAGTTCTGTAGCCGGGTTGGGGCGCCAAAACGTTGGCTATTCAACAGGCGCCCGTCTGTCTGCAATCCTCTCCAGAGTTCTGAAAAGCAACTGTTACCATCGCAGTAAAATATAAGCTAAATAGGTCTGGGGCTAGAATACAACCTTGCTTCACGCCAGTGACGATGTCGAAATCATCAGAGGTCGATCCACAAGATTGCACCTTTGCCTTCATGCCCGCATGTAACAATCTAACCATATTTACGAACTCACCCGGACATCAAAATTTACCAAGCACCGTCCACAGCACCTCGCAGTTCACGGAATCGAACGGCTTGGTGACGTCCACCAGAAAGGCATGCAAGAGCTGATTCCGTTTCCCCCCACTTCTCCTGAATCTGTAAAGCAGCAAACACCAGGTCGATAGTGTTGAAAATCGCCACATTCCAGGACAAAAGCGAAAGTCAGTCTTCGTGGCACAAAGCAAATCTCGGTTTATTGAGTTTTTATTGGTTATTTCATAGACTAGACGCATCGGTCAAATGAAGATTTACAATTGGTGTTGACGCTCTCGCTTTCTCATTGGGCGGCTCGACTCCGCTTGAAGCTCGTTTGTTTCAACGCGTGACGCAATTAAACAACTT